>PVKV010024271.1:0-31727 GCA_004027835.1 Alouatta palliata | reverse complement strand
GAAATTCCATTTGACCCAGCAATCCCATTACTGGGTATATATCCAAAGGATTATAAATCATTCTACTATAAGGACACATGCACATGAATGTTCATTGCAGCATAGTTTACAATAGCAAAGACCTGGAACCAACCCAAATGCCCATCGATGATAGACTGGACAGGGAAAATGTGGCACATATACACCATGGAATATTATGTAGCCATCAAAAACGACGAGTTCGCATCCTTTGTAGGGACATGGATGAACCTGGAAACCATCATTCTCAGCAAAATGACACAAGAACAGAAAATCAAACACCGCATATTCTCACTCATAGGCGGGTGTTGAACAATGAGAACACATGGACACAGGGAGGGGAGCATCTCACACTGGGGTCTGTCGAGGGGAAAAAGGGGAGGGACAGCGGGGGGTGGGGAGTTCGGGAGGGATAGCATGGGAAGTAATACCAGATACAGGTGATGGGGAGGAAGGCAGCAAATCACACTGCCATGTGTGTACCTATGTAACAATCTTGCACGTTCTTCACATGTACCCCCAAACCTAAAATGCAATAAAAAGTATATATATTAAAAAAAAAAGAAATAAAGTTTTATTTTTTGTTATACCAAAAAAAAAAAAGTCTAAGAATAAAATAAACCAAAACAAAGACAGCAAAGAATAATATTCATTAAATTCACATAGCTGTTGGTCTCCAGAGTATGATTTGGTAAATTTTGATCATATAATGTTTGATTTCATAAAGACTGAAAAATAATATTTTTAAAATTTAAAATGTTACCTACATAGATTAACACATCTAGCTTTTCTTTAGAATGTCTTATTTTATTTTAACTTTTTCAAGGTAAGTATTACGCAAAAAGTATGTCACTGAATACAAACAAAGAATAAAAGCTGAAAAGCAATGTTATCTAAAAATCTAGGTTAAAACACAGTTAAGACAGGGTGAGGAAAATATAGAAACACTCAGGGCAAAATGGTCCAATCCAGGCACTTGTTGTTGATCAAAATCCACATAATAGAGATGGAGCCAGGAAACCTTTCATAAAGTAACTCAACCTGCATTGTGATTTAGAAACAGGTAATTCATGAGATTAAGGTGCCCTTTATATATCATCAGGAAGCAGTCAACCTAAAATGTAATCAATGTAAGATAAGCTATAAATTTAGAAAAGTTATGAAAGTGTATTGAAAAAGAATGAATGAGGCTGTAAAGATGAGTTCAAATGGACAATGGTCAGCAAGGAGCCTGCCCAGAGATGTGCTGGGGAAAAGGATATGTCAGTGTGTCTCCCTCGCTGTGCAGCTGTATCTCCTACCTCTCTGTGGAGTAGGGTATCAATTCAGCCAGCAGATCCTTCACAAACTTTCCCCAAGCATTTACTAAAAAGAGAGGAAATAGCTATTTTTGTGCAATCCTGCCCGCACTACACCTCTTTGTCTGGCTTGAAGCTTCATATAAAAGAATCTGTGTGTGTGTGTGTCTGTGTGTGTTCTATCTAAAAATGCCTACTTGTATTTTGCATTCCTGTGCATAGTCTATAACATATTTGTGTTTGTTTTAATATAAATGTTTAAATGTCTTAACAATTCCAGATAAAAATAAATATAATCTTGTAGTAAAATTGTCACTGTAAGGCAATGCACCATGTTTGTCTCATGGATTTGCCACATCCTGACACATACTTCAAAGGACTCTGGTTTGGAAATCATACTTTAGACTGCCTGCTGGAGTTAAAATAGATATTCTCCTAGTGCTATATACATACACTGAGTAGGTTCTTCAATATTAATTGAGTTTTTCAGTTGCCTCAATTCTTAGAACAGGATCTCTTGACCACTGGACACCAGTGTTTTATTATTACAGCAGGCTGATTCCCAATACAAATCAGTAAACTGGCATTTTCATTTACAAACCAATCTGAGAACATTTGTTTATATGAGTCGCACATTTGTCTCTATTAATTATAACCATTTCAGTCTTTCAAGACTCTGAAGTTCCGGATGCTATACCCCACAGTTCTGATTTAAGAACACCATCTCCTGCAGTTCATCTTAACAGGTTACTAGCTTGCATATATCTTTGTGGTTTTCAACTTCATATGGAAAAGGAAATGCAGTGAAAGAGATGAGAAGAAGAAGGGGGTTAATACATTTTTCTCTTCTTCATAACTTGCATAAAGTTATGAAGTAAGCTAATACTTCATAACTTTACATTCTAAACTACTTCATTTCCTTCCTCATCTGAACAAAATTGTATTCATCTAATCTCGGCACCTCATGCTAAATGTTGGAGAATATAGTCTATAACCAAAAGATGTTAATAAAATATCAATCCTGGTGTGAAAACCAAAAGAATACATAAAACAATGTGTAATTAGGGGTTTGCATCATGACTTCCAAGCCATAAACTCACATTAAGTAAAGCGCTAGCGGTAGTGTCTCAAATCCACGGACTGTCTGCTCTCCCTCCCTCTCTCTCTCTCTTACACTTCCCTCAGGAGCAATCCATCTGTTACCTCTATTCACTCCCTAGTTTTCCTCTCATCTCACCCTCAATCACGGTGATTTTGTTTCATTGTGTGTTTGGTTCTCAGTATAGGTGGATGTCCTTCAAGGCGTTAGGTTTTGTTGCTAGAGGAGAAAATAGGGCTCTGGATCCTATGCGTAGAGAAAAGTCAAGAGTCCTGTCTTTGCTACCTTTAACAAAGGATTCTTCCTTGAATGTTTTTTAATGTTTATATATGCCAAAGAAGTGCAGGAATGGATTGGAAATGAATAAGTATCCAGTTATGTACCTTCATAAGGTAGACTTTTAAAATAGTTACTTGATTGATAATCTTAAAAAAAATAACAAATACAAAACCAAAATACAAACAAAAAATCTCAGACAGGAGCCCTAGAATTTGCCTCTATGAATACAGAGGAGTGCATTTTAAGACATATAGCCAGCAGCCATTTCAAGGTGCAATACTTCTGCTGCTAAAGAATTCCAGAACCAAGGCTGATTGTTTTATTTTAAATCAAGTAACTCAGTAGAAAGGTAGTTGAGGAAACCTTTTTTCCTGGCTAGAAGATGAATGGGGAAACTTTCAGGGTTATGATTTGCTGGCATCTCATCTTGAACCTCCCAGTAACACACAGGTTGCTTACTTCACTGACATTGGATACCTTACACCTGCCTGGAACTAAATGTTAGCATCTCTGGTGACTAAACAGCTCTCTATTTATTATAAGATTAAAAACCAGAATGGTGGTTTAAAAAGAGAGTATGGTTTGTAATCTATTCTAATAGAACACAGCATTCACTATATAGGTATCATTGGCTTTTTGGAGCAATCAGAATTGAGGCATAAGATTCCTTGTTAGGAGTTTACCACCTCTCAATTATAAATCAACATTATTCAATACAACATAAACTCTTCCATTTACTTCACCAGTTTGACTTCAGATTTATAATTACATTAGAGCCTTATTTGATCAGTATAATAGCAAAAATACTTGATTACTTATATATAACTTAAAGTGTGACTACACAAAAAAGGAAAGATATGGATCTATAATGCATGCTTTATATAAGATTATCAAATTATACCAAGGCACAAGATAATTTAAGGCAATCATTTGTCTTCACAACAGATAAGCATTAGATTCTTACACTCTGCAAGCAGATCATCCCCTGATAACTCATCAACAGCTAACCCCATGGCTGTTTATCCCAGAAAGTCTTGCTTTCAAGTTTGCTGATTATTTGTAGATACTTTTCTTAATTACTTACATCTAGGAGACACTGAACAAACTGTTAATAGCATATACTTCAGTTAATCGTTTGCTTTGTTTTCACTTCAATGATTTTTTATTTCCTTAGCATAAAATCTATAAAACTCCCTTGACATACAAAGACTTAATCAACTTTCAAGGGGGAAAGTGTGAGGAAGAAGAGGCCACCCTGCATATTCTCACCACTGAGGAGACCGTGAGCAAAGGTTTCTTAGGAGCCCCCAGAACTGCTGAGTCAGGTCTTTAAAATGGATCATTCTCCAACCATGCAAGAGCCCCAAACAGGAGCTCCTTATTTCTTATTAATTTAAAGCGAATTCCAAAGACACAGGGCACATATATATCATGTATTAATTAATTAACATATTAAAGTTAAAAAATAGTTCAAAGCAAGTTTTGATATCTTACCTTTGCTGGTCTCCATTAGAATAGGATACCATTTATTTATCCCTTTTAATGTATGCTTCTCCCTGCCACTTCCCTTCCTTCTCTCTATACATATATGTACTTCTGTCTGTCCTTAAATTATCACATTTTTCTTAAGAGCCTTTTAAAACAATGCAGGTGATCTAGTGAAAGTATTCCTCTTTACATTCTAAAATGTTAATAATAAAGTAAAATGATTATACTACATAATGGAAAATAAAAATTCATCTAACTATATCTAAACTTCAGAAAATAAGATATCACGTGAAAATTGAAATAACATTGTTAGTTTTCTATAGTCATTAAAGTAAATTTAGAATTTACACTGCTACTTAAAGGTAATACTTTTTTGAATAAAGTTTTATCCTAATAAAATTTTAAATATAACCAGCATCTATAGGTTTCTGAAAAAAAAATTAAAAATATAATTATCTATTGTTTTCAGTTCAGTTTGATGTCCCGAATAACTGAGCATTGCCACAGGCTTCTGAATTTCATAACATAGAACAAAATAAAACAAAATAAATTAAAATTCTTTAATTATTAACAAGGCACTTCAGAATGAGTAGTCATACTGAACATTAATTAGCAGTTTTCTTATATGCTAATTTTCTGATGGTTCTTTAATTTTGGTAATTTAGGTACTGGACAAATAAGTTACTGTGACACCAATTTGAAAGAGGTATGTATGCAAACTGTTTGTTGGTTTTTATATTAACCAGTTTCTTAAAAGTGGGGGAATGTCTTCATTAGCTACAATTGGGAGGAGGAGAACGTTAAGGTTAATTGAAAGATTTTTCTTTAATAAATGGGAAGAAATGTCAACTTGGTTCAAACTGTCATCTTTAAAAAATTTGCACTTCTGTATATCATTTTTGGAACCTCCTAAATTGTCTTTTGAAAAATATTCTGGCTGGCATACAGCATCTTTTCTTTTTACGTTATCTCACGTGATTTTTTTGTTAAGACACTTCAGGATATTTTTCATAAAACGTGTTCAGTTTAGAGCCTCAGGTTTATTGTATTTTTTACACTAATGCAGCATTATGCTGCTATCCTTATAAGAACAAAAATACCTCAAACGAGTAAAGCTTCCCAAGGTCATTGGCCTGTGTCTTTCCGACTCCTCAACCAGGTATTCATTTTTCTTAATTTCTTGTCAGTGCGCCGTGATATCCTTCACATCTGTCTGTGCCTTTGCTTTTATTAGCAGAAAATACAGCTATAGCTTTAGTGTCATGTGTACTATAAAGACAGGATTTTCAAGAGATTTGACAACTCTCATATTTCCTGAAGTATTTTCAATGTAACACAGAAACAGTTTATTACTGTTAAGTAGTGACTGTCTTTCCAGCTTGAATAATGAAGTTCTCCAGGTCAATATTTTATACAATGATACATTTAAGGAAGCATTCCTCTTCAGCTTGGCACTAAAACAATGGCTGTCATAACACAGTTCTATGTATTATCAATCTCACATGCCACCATAATCAATCTAATTCATAGGGCAGGGAAAGTATAATACGTTATTGAGTTAAACCAAGAATTTTCTTCTACCAAAATGTTTATAAAGGAGCATAATAAAATTATTTACAGAGATGAAATCATACTCTACAACGTGGAATAAATTTAACCTTCTGTGAAGAGTGTTCATAGCTGTCGGTGAGTTACCTGTGTTACTGGAAAAGGCACAGTCCTCTCAAGAATGAAAGCCCCAAGCCTGAGCCTCACAAAGCCACTCAGAGTAGTAAGACAGGAGAGAGACAGACAGACATGCATTAGAAACTCTAGCTCTTGAATGCAATGACTTCAACACAAAAAACCCAAAACAGAGCACAAAGTGTGCTTTATGGAATCATTAAAAATCAAAACCTTGCCCGTCTTTTGTTTAATATTTCATGTCAAGAGACCATTTCTAAGGGAGAAATGTTTCCTTGCTGGTCAGATAACAGTGGGTTTTAACATGAAATAAATTCACAAACTTTTCTCAAGAAAGAATTTAGGCCATTTCAGTCTAAAGAAGCCAAAGCGTACATCTGCATCGATCCTCTTGGCAGCCAAAAGCAAGCCCCTTTGAAGCTTTACATTGTACCAACACCTGTTAAGACTCTGCCTGCCCTCAATTCCATTTTGTATCTGGCTGTATTGCAAGTGTACTCATGAAGATGAGTCCACAGAATAAAGAAATATACCTTGGCTAGAGATGTGCATTTATTTTTTCTTTCTCACATTTTTCTTATTCCCACATATTCTGCTCTTGTGGCTGTGAGAAAAAACTCACTGGGGTAAGGTTTCTTCGCTCTATGAATTGGTTGGTAAATTCACTTCAGTGAAAAATAAACATTTTGATTTAGGTTTTGACCTGCATTTTCCAATGCAGCTTTTGAATGATCAAGCTGACTTCTGTTTATCTTTCTCATTTGATTGAGAACTGGTAGGAGAAAAGGTTGGAATGGCACCTCAGGATAAAGCACAACGATGTTCTTTATTTCTCATCATTCTCTTTACTTCTCTTATGTGGTAGATTACATTGTACCAAGATGGGTGCACCTATGTATATATTCTATCCCACATAGTTTTTCAAATGTGACAGTAGTAACCTATCTTCATCAAGCGATGGGGTTCATGTTCTTTCCTCTTGAACTTGTATGAATCTTTGTAACTGGCTTAAGTAGAATTTGGTAGAAGTAACTCTCCACAACATTTATGGCTAGATTATAAAAGGTGATATGGTTCTCTTTCTCTCTCAGTTCTGGCCTTTGTAACAAAGCCATCATGTTGTGAGGACAACTACAGCACACGGAAAAAATAGAGTTCTAGGCAACAATTGTAACTAAGGTCTCAGCTGACAGCCATCATCAACTACCAGATATGTCAGTGATATGTCTTCAGATTATTCCAACTTTTCCAGCTGAACCCAAAAATGTTCTGAAAGAAACAAGCCATCTTTATTATGACCTATACATATTTTTGACCCACAGAAACCATGAGAGATAAAACATCAAGAAAGTATTGTGTTTTAAACCACTAAATGTTAGGGCAATATGTTATGTAGTAATAGATAACTAATGCAGAACATCACCTCTTTTAATCTCTTATCTCAAAATCATTCAGGTATTCATCAGAGACCACAGAATCGTATCTGCTGAAGTGTTACACCAGTCTCTATAGCCTACACTTTTTTTTTCTCAACCTCAGAACTTTGTTCCTTGACAAAACCTTCCTCAGGAGTGAGCATCTCAGTGTCAAAGGAAAATGCTTCTTATTCCTGAATTGTCCCGTTGCAATGTCTGTGGGAACTGTTATGGAGTAATGATGTACTTTAAGATATACTGGTTTGAGATCTGAGAAAAGAAAGATATGCCTCAGATGCTTTCATAACAGTCATGTCTATGAAAATGCCATGGGCCAATTGATCTTGCCCGGAGCATGATATATAACTCACCAGAGCAAAAGCATGGGGAATTTAGAGGCTTGATGAGGACCTCTTACTTTTCACCTGCTTTGGGATCTAGTAGCCTGAATCCAGTTGTCCCTACACACCATCAAATCCACATACTGTTCAAATAAATATCCAAAGGTGGTTCTTTGTCTCAGAAATTTCTATAGAAACTATATAACTCAAGCAAGAAGATGAGAAGAATATCGCTATATAGTTAACGATAACATAATTGTATGCAAGAATTACAGGTAGTACAAAGCGATGGTTTCTTATTCTTTAGTCAGGAAAGTATTTCTTCAGAAAGAATCTTACAGTGGAGACCCCCACAAATAAAACAGATGAATGGTTTAGCTCGAAAGAGGCAATTAGGAATCCAAAGCCCTACCTGTTCTCCCCTAAACTAGTCCCACTTAAAAGGTCGCAAGGAATTGCTGCAGAAACCCCACTAAGATCCAAAGGAGACTTGAAAACCAATGCTATTAGTTCTCTTTGACACAAAACTAATAAAAAATATTTTAGTTTAGTACAACTGGGTATGAATATTGTTTGTCAGACCTTGGGGGGATTTCTTCTATGTTCTTCAAATTCTCTCCCTTTTTTGTGGTTTTCACAGAGGTGTAAGATGAGGAACTCACATGGTAATACTAAGGACCTTATTATTATTTTCCTAGAACTCTGTTTATTTCTGTAATTTAATTGCTCAAGCTAAAAAATATAAAATCAGAATTATCTGCAGAGCTGAGATGCATTGATGTTCCTTTAGTATGTTCTACGAAAATGCCTGCTTGTCTTTATTACTGGGAAAAGTATTCTATCTCATGTTTGCCCATCCTCCTTTCCTTGTCTCAACTATTCAATCATTTTCCCCAAATTCTGTCAGTTTCATCTCATCATATTTACCACCTTCTCCTTACTCTTACAAAACTGCCATAAACTAGTCATTCATTACATCAGACCCAGTCTTTTGCATCCTAACTGGTTCTGCTTCCAGGACCTTACCCTATCTACTTCTTAAACATAATGCCAAAATAATTTTCCAAAATCATTATGACCACCTGCTCTTCAGATATTTTCACTAGCCCTTAACCCCATTGTGTTTGTTTTGTTTGCTTGATTGGCAAAGCTTTTTAATTTTCTCAAGTTCTGTCTCTAATACCTAAGTGTGTTATCATTGTGACCCCATCAACCTTATATGCCAGCCAAAACCAATATCATTTATTCCCCCAAAATACTTTGAAGAAGCTTAGAGAAATGAATTAGCTCACAGAAAGATCGCATCAATGAAGAATGCAGAGTGAAGAAATATAAGAATTATATTTTAAAATTATTAATTATATCAAGAATATGTCGTATCAATTCCAGCGAATATACCCTGAGATTCCCAAAACTCAAAATCAAAATAGAAACACTATCAATATTGATATTCATAGCATCCAAGTGATAAAAGTAGATCCGTGCTAAGGGATCCTAACTAACCCACGCTAACCCGATTCTCTATTGTGCTACCTCCCTCAATTCGAGCAGTGCCCAGAGCTCTGATAAGAGGGCCTCACAGGTGAGTGTTGAACAATGAGAACACATGGCCACAGGGAGGGGAGCATCACACTCTGGGGTCTGTTGTGGGGGACTAGGAGAGGGACAGTGAGGGGTGGAGAGATTGGGGAAGGATAACATGGGGAAAATGCCAGATATAGGTGACAGGGGATGGAGGCAGCAAACCACCTTGCCATGTAAGTACCTATGCAACAACCATGCATGATCTGCACATGTATCCCAGAACCTAAAGTACAAAAATAAAAGAAAATCTAAAAAAAATAAAAATTAAAAAAATAAATAATAAAAAAAAAAGAGGGCCTCATACAGACTTCCTCAGCCAAACCCAACAATTCATCCCTTGTCCTATCTTAGCCTCTCTTACTCCATCTTTTCACAAAGGCTTTCAGCTATGGAGAGTTTCTATGTCCCTCTCACTACAAGCGACTTTTCTTGGGTCCTCAGACATTCATAGGCCTGCGGAGATCTGGGAATGTGGGAGGTGAGTTTTTGCCCTTGACCCTCAATAGCCATCCCTGAATCTCTTTAAGAATAAAAAAGTTTTCAAATAAATATGAACATTCATATGTCTTCAGTTTGATGATCATGTTAAAAAGAAGGCCACATTCTAATCATCTTTCTACTCAGAAGGAAAAGAAGGAATCAATAATTTTATATAAAACTTCCAAATGTGTGAAATGTCACAAATGTTCCATGTTCCATTTTTTTGCTCTATTTCCAAAGTCGCCAAGAGCACAAAAGCACTGAACCCCATATTAGATATTTTTCTAATTCTATTTTACACAATTCCCCATTCCAATTTACACAAATTTTGATTTTCTCAGGTTCTTCCTTCATGCACTATAACTAAGCCCAACAATACGATAATGTCTGAGACAGACCCCTGATACCATATGTGCACTGGCTTCATATTTTAACCTTATTTTGTGGATTCTTTCCATGTAGGGATTTCATATTAAAGTGCAATTAGGAGGCATACAATATGTAGGTACTTAAATTAAGCCATCCAAAAGAAACTACTAAAAAGCGTATGTGTTTATATTAAAGTAATAATACTGTGTAGCTTTATATGTAGGATAATGATCTTATTGAGAATTTGCTATAGTGCTCAGTTTCTGGGTTTAGTGTCAAAAGCTCAAGAGTGCAGCTCTGGGGAAAGCTTCATTACTGAAAAGAAAACACTGAGCTAACATCATGTTTCCAGTCTTTCGTTTTATAGGTGCAATGCTGCAAAATAATACAGTAATTGCTTGTGAGAAGGAGTTACTTTGGTTCGAAAAAGGCTATATTAATATGAGAATTGTACTTAATAAAAATATAATGAGAACAGGGTAATAAAAATATGCTAAGAGGGAGATGAATACTAAACATTATAAAATTTAGTTGAAGATAACCCCAAACATTCTCTGAATCAATATAATTTTATATATTTCATATAAAGCATATATACAATATATAGAAGTATATTATCTAATACAATCACACTTTAACTCAGGGGCCTCATTTTTAAAAAATTTTACTTTCAGTTCTGAGATACATGTGCAGAATGTGCAGGTGTGTTACACAGGTATACATGTCCCGTGGTGGTTGGCTGCACCTATCAACCCGTCATCGAAGTGTTAAGCCCTGCATGCATTAGGTGTTTGTCCTAATGCTCTCCCTTCCCTTTCTCCCCAGCCCCCGATATGGGGCCTCATTTTTAAAAATAAAAAAACCATAAAACTGTATTAATGGAGAGTGTTAAAATGTTGTTATCAAAAAGTTTCATGTACCTGAGTCAGGATACGCTACTGTACGCTGTAACCAGAACAACCCAAAATCTCAGTGGCATATCATATGAGTTCATTTCTCACATAAATTCCAACATGTTCCAGGTAGCTCTCCAGGGCAGCATGTAGCATTCCAGGCCACTCTAAACTTATGGCACTTTCCATATCAACAGATACTTTCCCCAATTGCCCTAGCTAAGTGCAAATCATGTATCACTTCAACTCAAATTTCACTGGCCAAAGCAAGCACATGAACACTTGCAACTTGAAAAGAGGCAGAGAAGGTACAATTCTTTCTCTGTCCAGAAATAAATTTTACTGAGTGGCCATAATATCTACCATACGAGTCAACTGGATTTTCATCATTGCTGCCAATGAACTTTTTGTATCTGTTAGCAAAGTGAAATTGTATTCAGGTTAATTTGGGCATGTAGAATGAGAATGAGGGTAGGTAGATGACTTTCCTTTCTAATTCATCAAGTAATTATGGCTTATACAAGTATATATGCAACATAGATCAAATATTTATATACATAATATCTATTTGTAAGAAGCTTCTAAAAATATTAAATAAATTGGATTATCCTTCTAAAAAGTTATCTGACAGCTCATATAAAATTTAGCAGTTTTTAACATGCTTAGGACATGAAGAAAACCAAAAACCAAACTATCATAAGCTGGGAATGAAAATCTGAGCACAGATTATATAGTAAACCAGAAATAGGTTAACAACTGAAGAAATGTAGACAGCATCTTGTCCAACTTTTTCATTTGAACAAAAGGTTATTATATAATTAAAGGAAACCCCCACAGTTACATGTTAAATATAGTCCAAAAATTTCAATTGTATAACATGAAGAGTTGCTTTATTTCAAGTTTGCCAAAAAGAGACAGCACAACTAACCAGCTAGGAGTTTGTAGGGTGATCCTGGCCTTACTATTTCTGTCCCGATCCAAGCTACAACTTTGCACTACCTGGCAATTGTTTATTTTAATTCAGGACACAGAAATGAATCAAGTCCTGTGGTTTTGTGATTTCAAGCACAGTGAACATCATTTTAAAAACTCTTATGGCTAGTATATGTACATTTTTTATGTCCCCGGAGTTTGATTCAAGGGAATACCAGGGTTAAGGAGAACTGCCATTTTTTTTCTTTCCCTAAAAGGGGCTGCCTGCTGTTTTCCCATCTGGACTCACTTTTTATGTACCCATTTCCCACATCTAATGGTTAAAAAATTTAGCCCATTCTTATGTGAAAAAGGGGACAGATGAATAATGGAAACCCATGGGGAAAAAAAAAATCACATGATTATCAATCTAATTTTTTAATATTGCAGCGGGTGTCTATATTTGTTTTATAAATTTGGGCAATTCTGAAAGTTGAAAAGTAAAAGTAAAATTTCTCTTGTTTTTACCCTAATTGTACTCCCCAGAGCAAACATTTCATTCTAGAAATTCAGATATGGTGTCATGGAGGGTTTAAACATGCCATTCAAAGTTATAAAAAGTATTGGGAGAAGAAAACAGAATGTTACCTTTGCATGATGTAGTACTAAAGATGGTGGATATTTTGCTTTATTTTTTTTGAAACTGTAATATATGAAAACTATTATATAAAGCACATAAAGTTTGGAAAGTGGTGTGTTAACATAATTAATTATAATTATCCTTAAGAAAAATACCTTAATAAAATATATTTGGAGACCCAAACTTCCACTTTAATATTCTAAAATAAATAACCAATTGCCAAAACTTCATTGTCCTTTGAACTTTAATATTTTTTTAACGTGATGATTTTACCACTACAGATCTCACTAGACTACTGTTAATTTAGCAACTCAATTGAACTTAATCATTCCTAATTTTTAATACTCTTAAAATTGGACACCACCGGTAGGAGTTTCCAGCGAATTAGTCCTAGTAGCTTAACCAGTGATTTTATAAATATAGCTAGCTTCAAGCAATTATTGTAGTTTTAGAACCCACAAGCATTTTATTAGATTTTTCTTCTGCTGAATAAATTTAGTTCTACTAGTTTGTCGTGGCATGGTTCAGAGGGTTAAATTCAGTAGAACTGTATTAAAACTTGATTCCCCTTCTCTTGTCCACTCTGCATTAATGATTCTGTATTGCAGAAAGATTAATCCCCCAAATGCAACTCAGTCATGTTATTCCACCACTAAAATCTTTTTTTTTTTTTTTTTTGGCTTTTCTTTGTATGTTGAATAAGGCTCATTCTCCTCATCATTGTCTATGAAGCCCTTTTTGCCTCTCCCCCTCTTTTCACAGACTCTACTCACACTGATATCCTTTCAAAGAAAATATACGGGACACACCAACATACTGTACTACATGGAACAGATATTTTCTAAATAGCTCTCCAGTGGCTACATACAGCTCTTGTCACTTCAAAAGCTACACATCTTACTCTTCACTGTTTACTACTTGAAGAATCAGCAGCAACTTAATACTGGATATTACAGCATCATATATTTTAGTCATCTTTATGGTCTTTTTAGAGGCATCTGCTATAATGTTTAAGTGGAAAAGAATTCAATTTCTGCCCTACAGCTTATGTACATAAGCATATGTAGGCATTCATTTAATATAAAGAAGAAATTTAAAATAATCTTTTCTGAGATTACCAGCTTTTAAAGTTTAGAGTTCACAGACATAAGGCTTTACAAATAGAATTGATTTGAGTTATATAAAACTAGAAGTCTCTACCATTATTTTGCAATTAGTTATTCAGATATATTGGCCTTAATTATTTAAACCAATTTACCTGTTAATCCTATATCCTTTTAAAAATGTTCTTTATATGAGAGAAAGCTGTAACCCAGAAAGATTCTTAGCTGATACTCTCACTTCTCCTCAGGGTCTCAAGAGATTTAATGTATCAGCCTAGCTCTTGTAAATGCCCTAGCTATAGCTCTTTTTATTATGTTCTCATATAATCTTCTCATGTCAAGGGTCTTCACTCACTTGGAGCATACTTTTGGGCTTAGACTGAGACTCTACAAACTCAGCACATTTCTGTATTGTGTCTTTGAGACCTATTACTGGGAGAGACTCGAATAACTGACACAAAACAGCTATTAGACGACACACAAAGGATTTGATGAACTGGTTTGATACCCTTCCAAGTAAATTTTAAAAATCAGAATTCAAACTCTACTTGTAACTGAATTAGGGAAATATATGTTCTCTTTTTAAAGGTTTTATTACATTATATTTTTGTTTGATTTCAATAGGTCCTGATGAGACCTGAGTAGTAACATTTTCTACAATGATTTAAATCTATTTGTAGGTGACATGATTATATATATAGAAAATCTGAAAGAATACCTAAACAACAAAACAAAACCAAAATCTACTAGATAAATAGGTGAATTCAGCAGCAGCTCCCAGAAAAAGAGTCACTATAAAAAAAATCAATTTAACAACCATAAAGTAACAACATACAAATAGAAAATTAAAGATGAATGCTAGTTTTTCCAAAATTGAAATTCTATCCAAGAAAAGACACTGTTTAATTTAAAAAGTAAGCCATAACTAGGAGAAAATCTTGTAAGTTACATGTTAGAAAAAAAAGACGTCAACCTAGGCATGTATTGTACCTGTAGCCATAAGCCAAGTACCAATTTATATTAAAATTTAAATAAATTAAAATTAAATAAAATTAAAAATTTAGTTCCTCATTCCTTCTATCCTCATCTCAAGTGCTGAATGGATGACTAGTGGCCACCACATTGGACAACATATAAAGTTCTACTGGACAGAGTTAATCTAAATACAATAAAGAACTCCTACAAAGAAATTATTGTAAACATAATGGTCACAAATTGAGAACAACACAAATTTATAATCAATAGGTGAGTAGATAAATATTGGTAACAAATAATAGGTAAACAAATAATGGACATACTAAAATACTCCTCACCAATATAAAAGAACACATTTCTCATAAATATCAACAGGAAAGGACTGCAAGGGTCTTATGGTGAGCCAAATAAATCAAATATATATACCATATGATTCTTTTTAGAGCAAGGTTAACAATTCATAAAACTAACCTATGGAAAGCAAAATCAGAATGGTTACCTCTAAGAGGGGTAGGGAGGATCAACTGGAACAAGGTATAAGGGAACTTTTGAGGACTTTAATAACAACCACACACACACACACACCACACACACACACAGCCAATATATAAGAGGAAGTGATCAACTTCATAGAATTGCACATTAATAACACAAATAAATACAAATATGTACCAAGGCAAATGACCAAAATAAAAAATATATAAATATTACCAAATATTAATGAAGAATCAGGAACAACTGGAACATACACTGTTTCAAGGATTTTAAATTGGTACAAGTTTGGGAAATAGTTTGGCAATATCTAATAAAATTGACTATAGGCATACATTGTGAACTGGCAATTCCACTCATGGATATACACCCCGGAGAGATTCACACACCATTTCTCTAACAGACATGTATAAGAAAGTTCACAGCAGCACTATTTATATTAGATTTAACCTAGAAACCACCTAAATATTATTTGACAGTATAGGGGATAGAAAATATAATATTGATATGATAAATTTCTATAAAATAAAAATGAGCAAATAAAAGCAATTAAGTGAACAATCAAGCAATAAAACTGAATAAATTACAAGTCATGCATCAAAATGAAACACAAAAATATAATATTGAGTGAGAGAATACAGGCAGAAAGTAAGTACATACATTATGATTCCATTTACAAAAAGTTTAAAATCAGATAAAACTCTTTTATGGTGTTAGGATTCAGGATAGTGATTATCTTTTGAGGGCAGTGAGAGCAAGAAGTGGAATGAGGGGCCGGACGTGGTGGCTCACACCTGTAATCCCAGCACTTTGGGAAGCCGAGGCAGGCAGATCACGAGGTCAAGAGACTGAGACCATCCTGGCCAACATGGTGAAACCCCATCTCTACTAAAAATACAAAAATTAGCTGAGTGTAGTGGTGCACGCCTGTAGTCCCAGCTGCCCGGGAGGCTGAGGCAGGAGAATCGCTTGAACCCAGGAGGCAGAGGTTGCAGTGAGCCGAGATGGCACCACTGCACTCCAGCCTGGTGACAGAGTGAGACCCCATCTCAAAAGAAAAAAAAAAGTGGAATGAGGGAGACTTTGAGGTGCTGATTGTATTCTATTTTTAGATCTAAATGCAAGTTACGTGGTGAGTTCCCTTTAAGAACACTCTTCGTTTACGTTAAGTCCTGGTACGTGTTCTTTTCTCTGTGTATTTTATTTATTATTTATTTATTTGACACAGGGTCTTGCTCCGTTGCCCAGGTTGGAGTGGAGTGGCACAATCGTTCACTACAGCCTCAAACTCGTGGGCTTAAGTGATCCTCCCTTCCAGCCTCTCAAGTAGAGTAGCTGAGACTACAGGTGCACACCCCCATGCCTGTTAGAGTTTTAATTTTTTTTTTTTTTTTTTGAGATGAGGTTTCACCATGTTGTTCAGGCTAATTTTCAACTCCTGGTCTCAATCAATTCTCCCACTTTGGCCTCCCAAAGTACTGCGCAGCCTCTCTATGTGTTTTATACATGAAGTGTCACCTTAAAAAATTAAGAGACTGTTGTTTATCAAAAGGACTATTAAGAAAGTGAAAACAAAAAGATGGGAGAATATATTTACAGCAAGTATAACAGACAGTTTGTAACAGGGATCATTTATTAAACATTTATTAAACATTTTTAGGTGTTACTAAATGGCTCCTTTGGCATACATGATCTCAGATAATCGTCACAACAACCCTATGACTAAGCCCATTTTAACTGAAGAAGAAACTGACACTTAGAGAGTGAGTGACTCTCCTCAGGTCACAAAGACAGGATGATTCCTAACCAATTCTCTTATGTTTTTAAACAGTATAATAAACTGTTATAAGAATGAGACAAGTCACTCATCCAGCAACTTATATATCTTTGTTTCCCACAACATTATAATATACATAAAAATAAGAAATATTGTTTTAATATTTTATTTTTATTTTTCCAACTTTTATTTTAGATTGGGGATAAAGTGCTGAGGCTTGGAGTATGAACGATCCCATCACTCAGGTACTGAGCACAGTACCCAATAGTTAATTTTTCAACCATTATCTCGTGCCCACCTCCCCCCACCACAGTAGTCTCCAGTTTCTATTGTTGTCATCTTTATGTCCATGAGTACCCCATGTTTGCCTCCCACTTTTAAATGAGAACATGTGGTATTTAGTTTTCTGTTCCCAAGTTAATTTGCTTAGGATAATGGCTTCCAGCTGCATCCATTTTAGTGCAAAGGACATTATTTCATTTTTTATGACTACATAGTATTCCATGGTCCAAAACAGACTTAGAAGTACAAATGTGCAGGCCAGGCACGTGGTTCACACCTGTAATCCCAGCACTTTGGGAGGCTGAGGCGGGCAGATGATGAGGTCAAGAGATCAAGATCATCCTGGCCAACACAGTGAAAACCCGTCTCTGCTAAAAAATACAAAAAATATTAGCTGAGCTTGGTGGCCCAGGCCTGTAGTCCCAGCTACTTGGGAAGCTGAGGCAGGAGAATTGCTTGAATTCAGGAGGCGGAAGTTGCAGTGAGCCGAGATCACGCCACTGCACTCCAACCTGGTGCCTGGTGACAGAGCGAGACTCTGTCTCAGAAAAAAAAAAAAAAAAAAAGTACAAATGTGCATGCAAGTAATATACTCAGTACAAGTAATATACTCGTTAAGTATAAGCTCATTAAGTATATTGCTTGTACTTTGAAGTACATAGACAATGTGGTATATTAGAAAGCACAAGCACTGGAGTAAGATGGAATCCTGGGTCGATCGTTTACTATGTGGTCTTAGAAACGAACTTCAAATTTGATTTCCTTGTTGGTAAGATGGCAATACTTTAATATATAACAAGAACAGTTCCTGACAATGTGAAATGAATGAATGCTTTTTAACATGGCAAAAATTGGTAAGTCCTTACAATGAATATTCTTTCAAATATGTTAAAACATCTAAAATGTTTATTATACAATTATTTTACCTTCAAAGTCACACTTTACTACATAATATTAGCTGACATAATCAATTAATTACAGTCTGGTACACAGTTTAAGTTGAAATTGGGTAATAGTCTTGTGCTTTAATATAATCTACAATATATAGAAAATGTCTACTGTACAAAAATAAGTGAAATGCACCATGGGTAAGAAAAACAACTGCTAGAAATATAAACAAACCTTAGTTTAACTAAACTATTATATAAATGTGTAGCATAATGTATGAATTATTTTAATTGAGTATTGCATTTTCATTTCAAAATAAAAACAATATAAAATTTAAAAGGAATAAGTATCCCTGTCACAGCTTATATTTCACTTTGATATGCAACTGACCCTGGTATCCTTTAACCATAATGGCAAATTCAAAAGTGTCAGTCCATGTCCATAGTATTTAAAATAGAAGTTAAAAATTATATATTATATACAGAGATAGAGCAATAGGAGTTCAGTATTCAAAGTTTCAGTGTTTGGAAAGTAATTCAGGCCATCACTCTCATTTCTGGAATCTGGTTTCAGTGTAGAAATTTGGACATGCTATTCCTTTCCAAATGAATTAAAGTACATATTTGTGTAACTACTTTTGAATGCATTTGCAGAGAATTATTCAAAGTGTTTATTCAGATGCATATAATGCCAATAAAAAAAGCCAAGTTTTTCATCCAGTTTTTCTAGTGAGCTGAGACACGGATTTTCTCTCAAATGATATTAACAGGTTGGTGCCTTTCATCAGTTAAAACCAAACGTTTTACCATGCCAACACTGTCATCAGACCTTCCTATAGTACATCACTCTAATACATTCTCCAAGAAAAGGCTTGAACTCACTGTGACTTACATCATAGAAGATTATTTGATTCATGATGATAATGACCATGCCCATTACTTATTCCATTTTTATTATCTTTTCCCCCAAAAGTGATATCTGGTGAACATTGTAATAAAAAGACCTATGTTCAAAAGCGTAGCACCATGAATTTAATTTTTATGCCAGACCAACAACAACAGCAATCAATGACAAGTAACCATCTGTTGTAGTTGTGCTTCTTAATTTTGACTGGTCTATATTGACTTTTCAACACATTTCTTGACACATAAAAATAAGTGGTTTCTTTTGTTGTACTCATGAGAGTCACTAGATCAAAACATTCTTCAATCACATTGTTATCAGTTGGATCATGTATCCCAATTTTATATGTTGAAATTCTAGTCACTAGTATCTCAGAATTAGTCCTTGTTTAGAAATAGAGTCACAACTGATACAGCCAGTTAATTTGAGATGGGGTCAGGAGTAGGAGAGGACCCAAATTCAATATGGCTGGTGACCTTACAAAGAGAAATTTGGACACAGAGAAAACGTACAAGGAGAACACCATGTGAAGATTAGAGTTACGCTGTCACAAGCCAAGGAACTGCCAGAGTTAGGAGAGAGATTTGAAACAGACCCCTCCCTAGTGCCTTCAGAGTTAGTATGGCCCTGCTGACACCTTTATTTCAGACTTTTGGCCTCCAGAACTATGGTACAATAAATTTCTCTTTTTTAAGCCATTCAATTTGAAGTACTTTGCTATAGCAGCCATAGCAAACTATTGCATACATCATATACTTACTGACACTATTAGTAAAATTAGATAACAAGGATTACTGAAACGGGAGGCATCACAAATTGTCTTTTTTCCTTAACTTCTCTAAGCTCATCTGTAAATGCAAAACTAAGTGCCCCAATAATATTCGTTAGATTATTTTTGGAATTGTTTATGTTTGGGACACATACTTTTTGTGGTAAAGAATTCTTACATTGCTAAGTAGATAATATTTCTTAAATTTCCCACCTGAAAAATATGGTGTCAAGTTTATGTTTTCAATTATTAAATACTTTTATTTCATAGTATTGGCATTACTTCATTTGCATTATAAAATAAACACTGTTGAAATGTTGATTATTTGTTCAATTTGATTGACGTTTTAATCACATATCTTTTCTGAAGTGCAGTTAGCATTTTTACCATAAATTTGTTTTTTACAATGACATATTTTCAATAAAGATACACTCTGAACATTAAGCAGGTAGGAATAGTCTACACTTCCATCGAGAAAATACTTACTCCAATTTTTCTTGAAACATGTGGCCCACTTGGACTATTATAAGCCAACTGTTGTCAGATATATAATTTTTTAAGATTTATATAAGAAAGTAAAAACACCAAGTAATGACAAAGGACATCCAGCTCCTTTGGGAGATGTCCTTTGTCATTATTGTGTTGAGAGAATATAGGGGCGATGGAGCCTCCAGAGATCATGTCCTGTGTAAGGGAGTGTCAGACATTGAAATCCAGTGACTTCCTCTTAGCATGTTGCCAGATGTGCCAATTTCTAAATGATGGAAAATAAAGACAAGTGGAAAATTTTTAAAAGACATATCTCTTTGGTTCATTTTTGGCTTCTGATCAGACACTTTGATTTGTTGACTAGTACTACCATGTACTAACACAAACTAAAAATAACCAAGAGTTTGTTTTGTTTGAACATGTGCCATTTATTCATACCTCTCCCCAACGAGTCAGAGACAAAGACCTTGATCCAAGCAGAAAAGGGCAGGACTCTGGATTATATCCTCCTGGTCCTCTTTCCCAGAACATCTCCAGATGTGTACAAAGTGCCTGTGCATGATGATCCTCTGGGGAGACACAAAAGGTGCAAAAGCACCACACCTGGACCAAGGCAGCAGGAGAAAGGGCTCTGCTCAGGAAGAGAAAGGCACAGGCCTAGGATCTGAGGAACTAGAAGGGAGGAAGAGCCCCTCCACCATTACCATTGATCCTGGGAGTCTCTATGCAGTCCTGGACTAGAAGGAACTAAAAAGGGATGCCTTCATCATGAAGTCCCAGGAGGTAGGGAAAGCGGGACAGGTAGATTTCGCACCCTATGCAAAGAAGTGGCAAAGGAGAGATATACTGGGGACCTTAGAGGATGAAAGACCTCTCCAGTTATGAGGTGCTCCTGGAGGCTCACCAAAGTGGTCATCTCAAATACCTCCTATATACCCCCCATCTTGGTCTTCACTGGGCATAGGCAGTAGCTATGGCACAGATCCCAAGGCTTCCTTTGACACAATTGGCTCTTACTTCACCTTAGCCAGACCTCTCTGGGTATGTTAATCTTTCATCAGGTCCTTCCCAACCACTAGGATTATGAGTGTGTAAGGGCATAAATGTCCACTAAACTAGGTCCTATATATATATATATATGTATATAATTTTTGCCTTAGTGATTGAATGATGCCATCTTTATTTCACCTAGACATCCACAGCAGAAATCCTGCCATCATCATAATTTTGCATATCCTAAATATATTGCTATTCTTATAATATTTATTTAAACTTTTAAAACTGCCCCTCCTTGAAATCCTCTTACCTTTTTAGAGATAATCATGAATTTTCATTCTGGACTATTTTTCAAAGTATTTTTAATTTATTTCCCTTCTAACACAAGAGTCTCCTTTCTGAAACACAAATTTTATGTATATGTATATGTATATATGTGTAACAAATAGAGTCTACAATATATAAAAATAATTTTACCTAGAGGTATTTTAATTCCAAAAGTATAAAATAAAAAAAAACAAATCAAAGAACGATAGTAGGCTTTTTTTTTTTTTTTTTTTTTTACTGCTTTGATTTAGTACCAGATTCTGATACTTTTTTCACTTATTCCAAGATCTCAGTGTCAGAGCTTACATTACCTACAGTATACGAAGGTCAACACAAAATGATGACTGAGTTAAATAGGTGGAAAACACTGATAAGCCTTTTAAAAGCTTATATTTTGTTAAAATAAATTTCTTTATTTAGATAGGAGATATACGTACTGTTAAGATGCATGGATTGGTACAGAAACTCTGAATTCCTAAGCCTTCTTGGTCTTTTATGGGTTGGCACCTACTGTGCCATTCAAACATTATTTTGTCTCATCCCATAACTTCACTGTGAGTTCCTTGAGGGTAGAGTTTGGCTTCTACTTTGTATCCTCACTTCCTTGAATAAGCCTGAGACATTATCAGTAGTCAAAATATGTTTTTTTTATCAATAATGATTACTATTATCATTGTTCTTTAATCATTTTTTACCCCCATCTATAAATTCCTAAGAATGAGGACTGTGCCATCTTCTTGGTTTGTGGTTTGTAGCTTATCTAATAACCACACTGAATATAATAAATGACTAATTTTTAAAATTATGTACAAGGCACACAACAAGGGAGAGGAATAAATCATCCAAAATGATCAATATTAATATAGTCATATACTGAGTAACTTATATATGGGAAGAATATGATTTAGTTTACGACTTAACTCATCTATTCCTTCATTCAAAAAACTGCAAAGACATAGGCCCTGACAACAATTTCATGTTGAGGATGTCAAAGGCAATGGCAAAAAAAAGAAAAATGACAAATGGGACCTAACTAACATAAAGAGCTTCTACATAGCAAAAGAAACTATCAACAGAGTAAGTAGACAATTCTACAGAATAAGAGAAAATATTTGCAAACTATGCATCTTGCAAAGGTCTAATATCCAGAATCTGTAAGGAGCATAAACAAATTAACAGGCAAAAGAACAAGCCACCACATTAAAAAGTGGGCAAAGATCACAGATACTTTTCAGTAGAAGAGCACACACATGGATATGAAGCATACAAAAAAATGCTCAACACTACTAATCATCAGAGAAATGCAAATTAAAATCATAATGAAATACCATCTCACATCAGTTAGTATGGCAACTATTAAAAGTCAAAAAGTAGCAGATGCTGGCAAGGTGGAAGAGAAAAGAGAATGCTTATACACTGCTGGTGGTAATGTAAATTAGCTCAGCCATTTTGGTAAGTAGTGTGGTGATTTCTCAAAAAACTTCAAACCTATGTACCATTTGACCCAGAAATACCATTATTGGGTATATAACCAATGGAATATAAATCATTTTTTCATAAAGATACATGCATGTGTAACTTCACCACAGTGCTATTCACAATAACAAAGACATGGAATAACCTAAATGCCCACCGAAAGATTTGATAGGGAAAATGTGGTACATATACACCATGGAATACTATGCATCCATCAAAAATAAGGAGATTATGTCTTTTGTGGGAACATGGATGGAGCTAGAGGCCATTATTCTAATCAAACTAATACAGGAACAGACAAATATTGCATGTTCTCATTTACAAATGGGAGCTAAACACGAATACACATGGACACAAGAGAACAGCAAACACTGGGGCCTACATGAGGATAGAGAGTGAGAGGAAGAAGAGAATCAAAAATCTACCTATCAGGTACTATGCTTGGTACCTGGGTGACAAAATAACCTGTACATCCAACTCCCATGACACGCAATTTACCTACATAACAAACCTGCACATGTACCCCCTGAACCTAAAATGAAAATAAATAATATGTTAATATTGTTGAAATTTAATCAATTCAAATAAAGTAAAAGCTGCTATAACCATTGGAAATCAGTCCGTAATTCTAGTCCTCTCTCAAGTGGTAACCTCTGTAAGAGTTTGAATTATAACCCACCAGAATTTTTACTTATATTTATCATGTTGGTCTTGTGTTTCAAAATAAGTTATATCAACAGCATCATTGTATGTTTTGATATTTTAACCTACAATATGTATGTAAATTTGTTCAGATTGACCTCATTTGCACAACAGATATTCCATGGTGTTAACAACTATTTGATAATTTCCCTCACTGTCATTATTAAAGTCCAAACAATGTAAAAAGAAAACCTCTGCGTATTTAATATAACAAGAATATTGGGTACATTTTTACATTTTTAATTCAAATAATTCATGTTCCCAATCTCCAAGGGAGAGAAATAACCTAAGTTATATAAAAAGTCTGGTTGTATGATTAAGTGTAAAACTTGAATGAGATGAAGGAAATCTTAGATCTGTCTCACATCTTTTCTTACACTATTATGTCATATAAACTCCAGAAATATCTTCATTCCTATTATCAATTAAAATGTGGTATTGTACTTTGACAGATAGACAGTAGATTGATATGTACTACAATATAATGAATTTGTAAGACAGAATACTATATAACATCTTTATATGTCATATAAACCTGGTAATATATCACATTGGTTTGTATAAAGTTATAAACCTTTTAGAAATTACAGATTTAGAATAAGTGTGTACCAAAAGGCAATAATGAGAAAAATGATAGTCTCTTATTGATCTTCTTGATGATAAAATTTATACAGTTTTACAATTCTAAGGAGCATCTCTGTATATATTATAAATATTCTATAAATAATTACACTCCATGAATGATCTTCAGGTTTCAAATCTTTTTCTGTTCTTTCAAATGATATTGCTGGCTTATTTTTATTTAATCAGAAACAGAATTGACATGAATTTAAACCTACTTAAAACATTTAGTATTTTTCAAAGGAGATAATTAGAGTAAATATCAACACAATTAAATGATATGGACATTTTGATAACATTGCCATTATAAAAGAAGAAAGAAAAGGCAACCAAAAAGCATCATAAAAAGTAAGTCATTTTTAAGGAACATTCTAGATATAGCACATATTAGCAAATTGTGGGAGTTCTAGAGATGTACCCATTTCCCCAACTAACCTAGAAATATGCAAATAATGTTATCTACTAAAAGTTAAACTTGAAAAGCAACATAATGTAACTGTTCAAAAACTTGTCCATACCCTGACTGAAATTCTTAACATAAAGGAAGAAAGCGACAGTTAAAAGGAGAATGTGACATAAATGGAAAGATATATTCTGTAACTCCTTTTATAAGCATTTTCCAGAAAGAGAGTATCTTAAATCAAACGTGAACATATCTCTTAAAAAGGTGGATATATCAAGATGACACAGCTTAGTGTCATTATATATCCAAACAAAAGCTTGCTGTTCTGAATATAGTCTATAAATAACGCCCTGATTATAATTTAGCTGACCTAAATTACAATTGGCTTACAAAGAGAGATTACACCAAGAAGAAATAAATATATTTGTTTGTAGGCATCACCATATTGTATTTAACAAATTGGAATTTTAAGATATAATAATCAGTGCCAAATAGTATTCCTGAGGCCACTCCACATTGAATGATCATAAGTACTAATGACTGTACCAGTAAGATGATGATGATGAAACTAAAATTTGTTGAATGTTTATCATGGACCAGGCACTATATTAAGCATGTTAACAGCTTAAATGTGCTGTCACATTTAATCTACAACCACATCAACCCTGTAAGGTAGGTCTTACTATTATATCCATTTTACTGATGGGCAAATCAAGTTTCAAAGTGGTTAGGCCACTTGCTCAGGGTTCCTAGGAAGCAGTATGGCACAAATGCAATGACAGGTCTCTCCGGCTTTGGACCCTGTGCCCTCAGACTTTACTCCTCCCAGAGCAAGGCTACTATAGGGATGACATCTTAGCCTGACTGACTAAGGCTGTTTTAGAGTTCTGCACCTCATATATTTGAGAAAATAAAGATATGGTAGAAATTGTATTTGGAAATTGGTGTGCCAATAAATTTTCGGTATAAAACAACTAAATCATAGTGCTATTGATAAGAGTCTTAGCAAAGAGATTGAAAACCAAAACGTACAAGGACATTGATAAATCTTTTGCTATCTATTAGTGAGCAGAATACCAAAGGCTCTGACTGCCCCTTCTGAGTTGTAGTTACTTTCTGTAACTGAAGCACTTTAGTCTTCATGGATGTCAGTCTTCACATGCATTAATTCAACTTAAAAGAAAAGCATGGCAGCTTCATTCGTCTCCTGAGACATTGTATCATGACTTGCTACAGAAGTACTTTGCATTTAAAATCTTGAAAATGTTCAGAAACATTACGCTTTGAATATAAGAGTTAAAGCTTTCAAATACTAGGCTATGGTAACCACGGTAAGTCACTGAACATAGCAGTACCATATGCAGTGTTGAAGAATGACACCCTGAATAAAAATATTTTGCTAAGAAATGTATTATATAAAATCCTATTTTAAGAATCTACCAATAAATACCCAATAAAGGATAGTAGTAAATGGATTAATGCAAGTGATTAATCTCCTATGCTCTCAAATTCATAGCTCATTGGATGTCATTATTCATATCAGCTATAACTCCATCATAGATTTTGAAAATATTTTATTTCAATGGTCTCCTACTATTTGAGCAGAAGTATTAAAAGAAACAATTATAGCTAAACTATGTCTTCTCATTTAACCACTCATAGGTAATAATATATCTTTCAATAGAGAGACAACAATCAGAACAAAAAATATTAAATAAACATGATTTTAAAGTAGAGAATAGAGGAACATTAAAGGTCAAGAGCTACTTCCCTATGTACCTGACAGAACCTGTTTTCTAAATTCACTGATGAACTTTGAGTTGCATTAGGAAATCGCCATAATAATGCAGCAAGGAATAGTAGTGACTTGGCATTAACGACATGCCATGTTGGTATATTTAGGATTCCAAGAGTTAAAATGTTTGATAAATAAGATGTAACATAAATGATATTATTTCCACTAGAAGATTCAAATAGAATCAACTCATTCATAAAAGTCATCAGCAGCATCAGATATACTTATGATGAATGAAGAAATGCAGATGTGTTAGGTCTTGTCTTTAAGAATTCAGAATCCACTTGGAAATAAGGCACATGTATGTAACAGAAAAATAAAATCCATATATTAAGCAAAATATATAAGTATTCAAGTAAAGGTCAACAAATGGTTGAGAAGAAACAGAATTTGAGACAGGACTACAAATCAGTAACACAGTTGTCCCCGCGGGGGATAGTCTCCAAACCCACAGTGGACACCTGAAAGCCTAGACAGTACCAAACACTATCAGTGTTTTTTTCTACATATATATACCTCTGATAACGTTTACTATATACTTTAGGCATGGTAAGAGATTAACGACAACTAATAAAGTAGAACAATAACAATATAATGAAATAAAAGTTACGTGAATATGGCCTCTCTCTTTTTCCTCTCTTTATCCCCCTCTCAAAATATCTTATTGTAGTGTGCCTACTTTATTTTACATCATGGTTTGCCGTGGATAACTGAAACACAGAAGATAAAACCACAGATAAGGTGGGGACTGCTATTAATTTCATAACCAAAGAGATTGAGAAAAGTCAATCCAAGAAGAGAATGATGATTTAAGCAAAGTATAAAGAAAAGACCAATTAACATTTCTCAAATGCCAATATGCATCAGGAACTGAACTAGGCAGGTATGTTTATATTATTTTACTAGTTCTTATAAACAGCTGTGAAGCAGACAGTATTAGGCTCATTGTATAATTGAGTAAACTGAGGTTCTTAGAGACTAAGTTACTTGCCTAAGTCATGTAAGTGCTAAGTAACAGTTAATAGGTAATAAATTGTACTAATAGAGGTAAAATGATTTTTAGAATAAGAAAACATATAAGGCAAGGTGGTAAAGAGTTTCAAAAGAAGCTGATGTAACAGAGGGAAAAGTTATGGGTCTATGCTCAGACATACTTTATCTCAAATTCTGGCTGCACTACATATCAGCTGTGTGACTTCAAGATGGTTTACATATTTTATATACATATATATAAAGTTACATACATATATATTTAATATATAAATATATAAATTCCATATATTTGTATATGTATTATATAAATTTTAATGTACTGTTTCACTGAGATGAAGAAAATAAGATCAAATTTTATAAAAATACTTAAACTGAAGATACTTAATAAAATATCTCAGAAGAAGCTGATGATCATTATACAGTATAAGAATTATAGTGAAGGACCTCAGCCAAGATGGCAGAATAGGAATAGCTCTGGAGCGCAGTTCCCAACAAGAGCAATGCAGAGGGTGAGTGATCTCTGCATTTCCAACAGAGGTACCAGGTTCAACTCAATGGGAATGGCTGGACAGTGGGTGTACCCCAAGGAGGGCAAACCGAGGTAGGGTGAGGTGCTGCCTCACCTGGGAAGTGCAACGGGCTGGAGGATCCCGCCCCCCTCCTACACAACAGAGGCATCAGGGACTTTTCCAGATACTCTGGCAGTCCAGCTCAGATACTTCACTTCTCCCATGGTCTTTACAGCCCACAGACCAGGAGATTCCCACTGGGTCCAGCAAGCACCGTGGGTTTCCAGCACAAACCTGGGTGGCCCTTTTAGCTGGTGCCTGGAACTCCTGCAAGACAGAGCCACCCATTTCCCTAAGGGGGCTGAGGCAGGGAACCAAGTGATCTGGCTCAGCAGGTCCCACCTCCATAAAGACTAGCAAACTGATACCCACTGGCTTGAGATTTTTGCAGCCAGCACAGCAGTTTGAGCTTGACCTGGGATGGTAGAGGTTAGTGGGAGGAGGGGCGTCACCATTACCGAGGCTGTCTGCCATTACTGAGGCAGCTCTAAACTTGCCTGTATAAACAAAATCACAAATAAGTTTACACGGTAGCTAGGTGAAGCCTGCAGCAGCTCAGTAATGCCTCTGCAGGCAGACTGTGATTAGACACCCTTCTTGCTGAGCAGGACATCTCTGAAAAAAGGCAGCAGTCCATCAGGGACTTATAAATAAAGCCCCACCCTCCCAGAACAGAGCAACTGGGAAAAGGGGTGGTTATGAGTTCCACTGCAGCAGACTTAAACATCCCTGCCCAGCAGCTCTGAAGGGAGCAATGGCGCTCCCAGCACAGCACTTGAGCTCTGATAAAGGACAGACTGCCTCTTCAAGTGGCTCCCTGACCCCTGTATGCCCAAAGACACACCTCATACAGAAGAATCTGGTTGACATCTGGCAGGTACCCTGGGGAGAAACTACCAGAGGAAGGAACAGGCAGCAATCCTTGCTGTTCTGCAGCCCCTGCAGAACAGGGTCTGAAGTGGACCTCCAGCAGCCCTGCAGAAGAGGGGCCTGACTGTTAGAGGGAAAACTGAAAAACAAAAAGAAATAGCTTCAACATCAACAGAAAGGACATCCACTCAGAGACCCCATTTGAAAGTCACCAACTTCAAAGACCAAAGGTAGACAAATCATTTTGGATGGAAGATGGGAAGAAACCAGCACAAAAAGGATGAAATCACTAAAAACCAGAATGCCTCTTCTCCTCCAAGGGATCACAACTCCTTACCAGCAAGAGAACAAAACTAGATGGAGAATGAGTTTGACTAATTCACAGAAGCAGGTGTCAGAAGGTGGATAACAACAAACTTCTCTGAGCTAAAGAACATGTTCTAACCCAAAGAAACTAAGAACCTTGAAACAAGTTTAGACTAAATGTTAACTAGAATAACCAGATTCGAGTTGAACATAAATGATTTGATGGAACTGAAAAACACAGAACAAAAACTTTACGAAGCATCCACAACTTTCAATAGCAAAATCGATCAAGCAGAAGAAAAGATAACAGAGATTTAAGATCAACTCAAGGAAATAAAATGAGAAGGCAAGATTAGAGAAAAAAGAGTGAAAATAAATGAACAAAGCCTCCAAGAAATATGGGATTATGTGAAAAGACTTAATCTATGTTTGATTGGTGTATCTGAATGTGATGGTGAGAAGGAATCCAAGCTGGAAAACACTCTTCAGGATATTATGCAGGAGAACTTCCCCAACCTAGCAAGGCAGGCCAACATTCAAATCCAGGAAATACAGAGAACGCCACAAAGATATTCCTCAAGAAGAGCAACCCCAAGACACATAATTGTCAGATTCACCAGGGTTGAAATGAAGGAAAAAATGCTAAGGGCAGCCAGAGAGAAAGGTCAGGTTACCCACAAAAGGAAGACCATCAGACTCACAGTGGATCTCTCAGCAGAAACCCTGCAAGCCAGAAGAGAGTAGGGGCTAATATTCAATATCCTTAAAGAAAATAGGTTTCAGCTCAGAATTTCATATCCAGCCAAACTAAGCTTCACAAGTGAAGAAGAAATAAAATTCTTTATGGACAAGCAATTGCTGAGAGATTTCATCACCACCAGGCCTGCCTTACAAGAGTTCCTGAAGGAAGCACTAAACATGGAAAGGAACAACCAGTAGCAGCCACTGCAAAAAATGTACCAAATGGTAAAGACCATCAACACAATGAAGAAATTGCATCAACTAACAGGCAAAATAACCAGCTAGTATCCAAATGGCAGGATCAAATTCACACATAACAATATTAACCTTCAATGTAAATGGGCTAAATGCCCCAATCAAAAGACACAGACTGGCAAATTGAATGAAGAATCAAGAACCATCAGTGTGCTGTATTCAGAAGACCCACCTCACGTGCAGTCAAGACCCACTGGTGTGCTGTATTCAGGAGACCCATCTCATGTGCAAAGACACACATAGACTCAAAATAAGAGGATGGAGGAAGATTTACCAAGCAAATGGAGAGCAAAAAAAAGCAGGGGTTGCAATCCTAATCTCTGATAAAACAGATTTTAAACCAACAAAGATCAAAAGGGATAGAGAAGGGCATTACATAATTGTAAAGGGATCAAAGCAACAGGAAGAGCTAACTATCCTAAATATATATGCACCCAATACAGGAGCACCCAGATACATAAAGCAAGTTCTTAATGACCTACAAAGAGACTTAGTCTCCCACGCAGTAATGGTGGGAGACTTTAACATCCCACTGTCAATATTAGACAGATCAACAAGACAGAAAATTAACAAGGATATCCAGGACTTGAACTTAGATCTGGACCAAGGATCCTAATAAACATCCACAGACCTCTACACCCCAAATCCACAGAATTTACATTCTTCTCAGCACCACATTGCATTTACTCTAAAACTGACCACATAATTGGAAGTAAATCACTCCTCAGCAAACGCAAAATAATGGAAATCATAACAACCAGCCTCTCAGAACACAGTGCAATCAAATTAGAACTCAGGATTAAGAAATACACTCAAAACTGAATATTTACCAGATAAATAATGAAATGAAGGCAGAAATAAAGATGCTCTTTGAAAACAATGAGAACAAAGATACAACATACCAGAATCTCTGGAACACATTTAAAGCAGTGTCTAGAGGGAAATTTATAGCAATAAATTCCCACATGAGAAGTGAGAAAAGATCTAAAATCAGTACCCAGAGAACCAAGATCAAACATATTCAAAAGCTATCAAAAGATAAGAAATAACTAAGATCAGAGCAGAACTGAAGGAGACAGAGGCACAAAAAACCCTTCAAAAAAATCAATGAATCCAGGAGCTGGTTTTTCGAAAAGATCAAGAAAATAGAACACTGGCCAGACTAATAAAAAAGAAAAGAGAGAAGAATTGAATAGGTGCAATACAAAAATGATAAAAGTAGTATCACTACTGATTCCACAGAAATACAAACTACCTTCAGAAATTGCTACAAACAACTCTATGCACATAAACCAGTCAATATAGAAGAAATGGATAAATTCCTGGACACTTACACCTACCTGCCCAACACTAAACCAGGAAGAAGTTGAATCCCTGAATAGACCAATAATAAGATCTGAAGTTGAGGCAGCAATTAATAGTCTACCAACCAAAAACAGTCCAGGTCCAGATGGGTTCACAGCCAAATTCTACCAGACATAAAAAGAGGAGCTGGT
>PVKV010024270.1:0-31663 GCA_004027835.1 Alouatta palliata | reverse complement strand
CTTTCCAGAGTGAGGTGAGCTGCCATCTGCTCTGACTCTGACTCTGTCTTGGGTGCTAGGGACAAAGAGAGGGGTTGGGTGCAGTACTGCCCCTCAGGGAGACAGTGGCAGCCAAGGGGCATCAAATTTCCAATGTGTTGGCCAGGTGTGGTGGCTCACATCTGTAATCTCAGCACTTTGGGAGGCCAAGGTGGGTGGATCAGGAGGTCAGGAGTTTGAGACCAGCCTGACCAACATCTCTACTAAAGATAAAAAAAATTAGCTGGGTGTGGTGGTGTGCACCTGTAATCCCAGCTACTCAGAAGGCTAAGGCAGGAGAATTGCTTGAATCCAGGAAGTGGAGGTTGCAGTGAGCTGAGGCTACTTGCACTCCAGTCTGGGTATAGAGCAAGACTCTGTCTCAAAAAAAAAAAGTTCCCAATATGTCACAGAGAGGGAACCATCAGGGTACCCAGGCCTACCTGGCCCAGGCTGGGCCCCCAAAGGCTTCCTGGAGGAGGTGACTCCCAACATGAGTCTCAAAGAACAATTAGGAATTTGTCCCTAAAACATGAAAACAGTGTGCCAGGCAGAGGGCACAGCATGAGTAAAGCCAGAAGGTGGGAAACAGAGGTTGTCATGTGGGACTTGCATGTGAGGCCAACAGAGAATTTTTTGGGCCCTGTGAGTGGTTTCCCTTATGGGCAATCTATTTTGTTTTTTTGTCGAGATCTCATTCTGTTACTCAGACTGGAGTGCAGTGGTGTGATCATAGCTCACTGCAGCCTCAACCTTCTGGGCTCAAGCAATCCTCCTCCCTCATCCTCCAAGTAGCTAAGACCACAGGTGTGTGGTTAATTTTTAATTTTTTTTTTTGAGATGGCGTTTTTCTCTTATTGTCCAGGCTGGAGTGCAATAGTGCAATCTTGACTCACTGCACCCTCTGCCTCCTGGGTTCAAGTGATCCTCCTGCCTCAGCCTCCTGAGTAGCTGAGATTACAGGCATGTGCCACCAAGACCAGCTAATTTTTATTATTTTTTAGTAGAAATGGGGTTTCTTTGTGTTGGTCAGGCTGGTCTTGAGCTCCTGACCTCAGTTGATCTGCCTGCCTCAGCCTCCTAATGTGCTGGGATTATAGGCATGAGCCACTGTGCCTAGCCGTTTTTTCTTTCTTTCTTTTTTTTTTTTTGAGAGTTAGTCTCACTCTGTCACTCAAGCTGGAGTGCAGTAGCCTGATCTTGGCTCACTGCAACCTGTGCCTCCTGGATTCCAGCAAATCTCGTGCCTCAACCTCCTGAGTAGCTGTGATTACAGGTGTGTATTACCATGCTCAGGTAATTTTTGTATTTTTAGCAGAGACAGAGTTCTGCCATGTTGGCCAGGCTGGTCTCAAACTTGTGACCTGAGGTGATCTGCCTGCCTCCACCTCCCAAAGTGCTAGGATTATAAGCATGAGCCATCACGTCTGGCCTAATTTTTAAATATTTTTTTTGTAGATATGGGAGGTGTCACTAAGTTGCCCAGGCTGGTCTTGAACTCCCGGCCTCAGGTGATCCTCCCACCATGGCCTCCCAAAGCGCTGGGATGACAGGCATGAGTCACCACACCTGGCCCCCAGACAGGCAATCTCTGCCCCCAACCCGCCCAGCTCCCCACCGCTGAGCACAGGTCTGTGGCTTGCCATCAGTTCTGCCCCCTGAAGAATCTGGAAGGGAAATATTAACACAACCACCCCCTACCCAGACAAGAGGAGCCCCAATCGGATGACAGCATTGCCGGTGTCCAGGAGCCAGGATATATCACTCGTGGGGAACACGAGTGATTGCCACATAATGAGATGCTCAACACAGCTGCTGAGGCCCACAGTGGGCTGTGCCGCCCACTCACCATATCTGCTGTGAAACAGGATCTGCACACACTCCCAGAGCATGTTGATGTCTTCGGTTTCCTTTATGAAGGTGTCCCACTTCTCTAACAAAACACAGGAGGCACAAGTGAGCAGAGCCCTCTGGGACCATCACACTCCCTCCACTGGCCACAACCCCTGGGCTTTCACCTCCAGAGGCCCCGAGACCTGCGCCAGTCCCCAGCCCTTTCACCCTCTCCCACCTCATGTATGCTCCAACGGAACGTACATGAAGTCAGGGTGCTCTGATTTTGGCCCGTCTGCTCTCTGCTCCTGCCCTGACATTTGCCTCTGGCCTCTTCCATGGGTGTGGTGTCAGTGCTGGCTCAGCCTGTCCATCCCGAGCCCATCCTACCCCTGACATATAGGAGGTTGGAAAAGCAGTCCTCCCAGCAGAAAAAGAGGTTGAGTTATTTATTTATTTATTTTTTTGATACAGAGTCTCAGTCACTCTGTTGCCCAGGCTGGAGGGTAATGGTTCTCCTGCCTTAGCCTCCCAAGCAGCTGCAGTGACAAGTATGAGCCACCACTTCTGGCTGTCTTTTTTCTTTTATTTTCTTTTTTACAGACAGGGTATCACTCTGTTGCCCAGACTGGAGTGCAGTGGTGTGATCATAGCTCACAGCAGCCTCCAACTCTTGGACTCAAATGATCCTCCCACTTCAGCCTCCTGAGTAGTTGAGACTACAGGTGCCCACCACCATGTCTGGCTAAGGGCTGAGTCTTGCTCTTGGGAATCTAACCCTCATGCCTCCTGCATCTGAGGTCTCACTCAGCATTGGCCTTGTTGGTTTCTCCCAAACACTCAGCTCTGCTGGCCTCTCAAAACCTCTGTCTTGAATGAATAATAAGTGATCACTGGTTCATTGATAATCAATAAAAGTAACAACTTTAATTTGTTAAGTGCTTATGTGTGCTAAGTACATATATATATATATATATATAGAGAGAGAGAGAGAGAGAGAGAGAGAGAGTTTTTTCTTTTTTTTTTTTTGGTAGAGAAACGATCTTGCTATATTGCCTAGGCTGGTCTCCATTATATATATACACACAAATCAGCTGCATGAATGAGCTCAGAAGCATCTCCTCCAGCTCCGATTAAGCTCTTAGATGACAGCAGCCCCAGCCGACATCTTGACTGCAATCTCATGAGAGACCCTGACCCAGTACTGCCCAGCTCAGCCAGTCCTGAATTCCCACCCCCCAGAAACTGTGAGGTAATAAACACTTGTTTTAAGCTCCATTTGGGGGTTACTTATTTTTTGTTATAACTTTTTTAAGAGATAGAATCTTACTGTTGCCCAGGCTGGAGTGTAGTGGTGTAATCATAGCTCACTGCAGCCTCCATCTCCTGGGCTCAAGTGATCTTCCTGCCACAGCCTCCCATGTAGCTGGGACTACAGGTAGGCACCACCACATCCAGCTAATTTTTCTTATTTTTTTGTAGAGACAGTGTCTCACTGTGTTGCCCAGGCTGGTCTCAAAATCCTGGCCTCAAGCAACTCTCTTGCCTTGGCCTCCCAATGTGCTGGGATTATCAGCATAAGCCACAGTGTCTAGTCTGGGGTAGTTTATCACACAGCAGTAGATAACTATTACACCCCGCTTTACTCGCAGCTGCTTGAGCACAACTGCTCCTCCTTTCTCTCACAAAGACCCAGGAGACACATTTCCATTTCAGCGAGCACTGACTCCAAGCCCAGATTCCCACTCAGGCTAGGGTGCTGCGTGGGCACTGTCCTACCTGACTTGTCATGGGTGACGGAGAAGAGAATGCGCTTGGAGGCATGGCCGTTCTGGATGAGAGGCCCACCAGGCCTGGGGGGCTTCTGTCCTGGACAAAGCAGAGAAGGAAACAGGTTCCAGGTAGGCCCCAAGAGGGCCCCAGAGCTGGCCCCAGCACATAGGCCCTGGCTCTAGTAATAGCCTCATCTGCAAAGGAGACCCCAGAACTGATTCCTGTGATTGCAAACTCAAGGCATAGTCCCTGACCAGAGACCAAAGATATTCTGCACCAGAATCTGCAAGCCAAAAGCCAGGCTATCAGAAAGGGATGTTGAAGGCACCATTTTTAGGTAAGAACACTTGCTTTACATGTATAAGCTTGAAGCCCTGGTCAGCCCACATATTTGGGCTCTTGCCCCCTTATAATAATAATCATTAATTATATATATATATATAAAACTTACAAGCACCTATGACAGGCCAAGCATTAGACCCATTGCTGTTTTTTTTGGTAGAGATAGGATGCTACTGCCACTGATCTGTTGTTTAATGATGATAACACTTCTGGGAAGTCGGTACTGCTAGCATCCCCATTTTATAGAGGAAGAAACTGAGGCTGAGAGTGGAGATCTGCCCCAGGATACACAGCCACTAAGCAGAGGAGCCAGGAGATGAGTCCCGTGACACCTTGTGTATCAGGGAGACACCATTCAGCTCCACCAGGGCCTTCCAGTCCCACCCACCATCTCAAGTGGCCTGGGTAAAGGAGAGGACACATGCCGGTTTTTACATCTGTTTCACATGTTGCATCTCTTCTTCCACAACCCTGCATCCCCACCATTTGCAGAACACAATGGCCCCAGGAGGAGGGCAAGACAAGAGCTAATCTTCTACTTTACAAATGGGGATGCCAGCTCAGAGGTAAGAATGGTGTGCCCAGGACCACAGAACTAGGCCACCAGAGGACCTGGGTGTGGCCCCTCTGCTCCAGTCCACTGATCACATCCTGCCAGGTGCAGCTGATTGTCTCCTGTCTCCTGCCAGACCCCGCTTCCCTACCTCTGCACTGCCTGATGTGCCTCACAGAAATGGACTCCACCTTTAAGCCCCCAGGCTTGCTTTCCTGGCTGTCCTGACAATTGGAACTGCCTCAGACCAGCCTCAAAAATCTAATCTGTGGGTCCCTAATTAACCCTCAGATTTACAACCTGAGCAAGCACACAACATGATTCTCCCACTTCTGACACCTAAAAATGCCACGTTTTGTTGAGACAGAGTTTTGGTCTGTCACCCAGGCTGGAGTGTAGTGGCACAATGTTGGTTCACTGCAACTTCCACCTCCCAGGTTCAAGCGATTCTCCTACCTCAGGCTCCCAAGCAGCTGAGAGAACAGGTGCATGCCACCATGCCCAGCTAACTTTTTTTGTACTTTTAGTAGAGACAGGGCTTCACCATGTTGGCCAGGCTGGTCTCAAACTCCTGACCTCATGATCCATCCATCTCTGCCTCCCAAAGTGCTGGGATTACAGGCATAAGCCACTGCACCCAGCTCCCTCCCCTGTTTTCTTAAGAGACAGGGTTTTGATCTGTTGCTCAGGCTGGAGGGCAGTGATACAATCACAGCTCACTGCATTCTCAAACTCCTGGGCTCAAGCAAACCTCTTGCTTCAGCCTCCTGAATAGCTAGGATGACAGGTGTGCACCACCACACCTAGGTAATTTTTTTTTCTTTATTTTGGCAGAGACAGGGTCTTGCTATGTTGCCCAGGCTGGTCTCAAATTCCTGGCCTCAAGTGATCCTCCCACCTCAGCCTCCCAAAGTGCCGAGATTACAGGCATGAGCTGCTGCACCTGACCATGTTGATGCTATTTTGTCCCAAGTCATGTCTCTTAGCGATGCAAAAGTACCATGGGAAGACTTTCAAGGCTTAAGGACCTGGCTCAGATCCTGCTCTATGACTTCACTTTCACTTTCACATCACCTCCACCATCAGACTGGGAGCTTTCACAGCCAGAGTCCACTAAGGGCCTCTCAAGTCCTTTCCCCTCTGGCTAGGTGGACTCCAGCCCCAAGCCTCAGGCCAGCTGCCTCAATCACCTCTTAAGCTTGAATAGGCTGCAGTGGCTGTGTTCCAGGATGGCCATGAGGGCCTTGGGGTCATAATCAAGAAGCCTCTGGAAGGCCAGGCCCTAGCGCAGCCCCTGCATGGCCAGCAGCCCTGGCTCCCTAAGCAGCATCTCATAGGGCAGCAACACCATGCTGGCCCTCCCCAGGGCCTTGCCTGTAGGGAGGAGTCCAGGAGAGGGGCCTGGTATGAGAGGGCAGCCAGGCTGGGGTCAGGGAGAGCTGCTGTGCCCCAGAGCAGGGGCAATGTTGAGTGGCTCCCCTTGGTGTGGGGTTCCCATGGACCCCTCATAGCTGCAGATTTTGTGCAGAATAACCTACTAGAGGCTGGGGGTGGGATGGGTGGGTGGGCACTGTGGACAAGGCTGCATTGTTTGCACCTCGGGGGCAGGGGCTCCCCCACTGAGGGATTCCCTGTTGTCCTCCCCAGCCAACCCCCTCTCCACTCTAGGCAACTGGCTGGAGGGGAAACTGGGGACTACAAGGGCCCAGAGGAAAAAGCAGAGGGAGACAATCTGGTGGGAGAAAAGAGGACAAAAGAGACAGAGAAAGGAGACTTGCATGAGTCAGGCTGCAAGGAACAAGCTGTAAGGGCTGGACGTGGTGGCTCACACCTGTAATCCCAGCATTTTGGGAGGCTGAGGCGGGTGGATCACTGGAGATCAGGAGTTTGAAACCAGCCTGGAAACTTTAAAAAGGAACTTTTCTACTTCCCACAAAGGGTCTACAGGAAACTCCTGCTGTTCTTATGTCAGAAGGAGGGGTACACTTCCTGCAGAACAGGGAGTAAAAATTACATTGCTGAAAGATCCTTTGTCTCAGTGCTGATTTTCTTTGCAGCACCAACACCCTTGCTCCATAAAACCAAAGGGACCTGCACAAGGTGTCCAGAGAGTGTGAAGGCCACTACTGGAACCCCCCAGGGCCCTCTGCAACCTGATGCTTCCTAAGGAAGACCAGGTCTCCTCTCCTCTCCCTGAAGGAAAGATGTGGCTGAGCAATCAGCCTTCACTTAGTCATTCAACAAACACTCCAAGCACCTGCTGTTGCTGGGCCCTGAACTGCAGGCTGGCGACAACTAGAAAGGGCAGACACAGCCCCTGACCCTGGAGAGCTCCTGGGCTGGTGAGGGGACAGGGTACTTGAATGCCAAGAGTCGGGGGCCTAACCCCACTGTGAGGGGGCTTCCAGGAGCTGAACCTCTGCACCATGCAGGTGTCTAAGATGCAACAGCACCAAGGGCAGGGCATGTGAAGTGAACCAGCGAGTGCTGGAGAACAGGAAGAGGTTCTGTAGGGAGGTCAATAGGTCCCTGTCACCTATTGGGAAAATAAGGTGGGGAGGGGATAAGGATGGGTGTGTGGGCCCCTGTGCCATGCTCAGGGTGATTGGGAGCCCCCACAGACTGTGGAGCAAAGAGCTTTATTCATGGTCAGACTTGTGCTTTGAGATGTCCTTGGTTGCAGGGAAGGTGTGGGGAGCTGGCCTCCAGGCAGGGAGACTGTGGCAAGCCCAGGGCTATTTCTAGGTGAGAGGTGGCAGTGACTTGAACCAGGGCAGGAGTGATTTGAACCAGGGTGGAGGTCTGGGAACTGGCTGGAGCAGAATACTGTGCTTGGGAATGCAGAGATGAGGAAGGGCTGGGGTAGCTAGTACCCCCCATGCCTTGGGGTTTGGCTTTGCCAGGGCCCATCGTGAGACAGGAGAGGGCCCCCTCTTCTGGGTTGGGACCTGGGCTCCCACCCTCCCTGGGGTCCCCAAATGGAATGAGGAAGGATCTTCCTATAAAGAACATCAATCACCCGCTCTACCACCTTCCACAGAAGGTACACATCTGAGCTGTGCTCCAGGGAGGACCATGGGAGGCTCCAGCTGCCGCCCTTGCCCCACTGCACCTTATTGGGGTGCTCTGCCTCTGAATCCTTCCATGGGGGCTCTCCTGTGGGACATAGACCACTCGAGGCCACAGTGAGCACCCATCTCACCAACCACAGCCTTCAAGCTGGGATTTCTCTGCCCTGTGCTGAGCCGCAGAGACTGGCACCCAACCCAATATGCAAGTGAATGAATGAAGAACTAATGAGTGAGCAAGCCCTATCCCAACCACCCCACTGAGGGCCAGGGCTGGTCATCTCAGAGTTCCCAGTGCCTGGCCCAGGGCTGGGCCTCACCTCTGGTCACCTCTAACTTGCTGTGTGACCTTAGGTAAGTTCCTTCTGTCTCTCAGCCTCAGTCTGTGAATGCTCATGGGAGACCAGCTATCCTGGCTCAGAACTGGGGTTTGATGAATGTCTGTTCCATCTGCCCCTTTCCTTTTCTTTTTCTTTTTCTCCTTTTTTTTTGTTTGAGATTGCATCTTACTCTGTTGCCCAGGCTGGAGTACAGTGGTGCAATCTCAGCCCACTGCAACCTCCGCCTCCCATGTTCAAGCGATTCTCCTGCCTCAGCTTCCCAAGTAGCTGAAACTACAGGCACATGCCACCATGCCTGGCTGATTTTTTTTTTTTTTTTTTGTATTACTAGTAGAGATGGGGGTTTCATCATATTGGCCCAGCTGGTCTCAAACTCCTGACCTTGTGATCCACCCACCTCAGCCTCCCAAAGCGCTGTGATTACAGGTGTGAGCCACATTGGGCCCAGCCATGGCCCATTCTCTTAACCTCATGCTATACCATGGTTCTTTTGAAATGGGGGTCTCACTGTCATCCAGGCTGGAGTGCATGTGCCATCGTAGCTCACTGCAGCCTTGAACTCCGAGGCTTAAGTGACCTTCCTGCCTCAGCTTCCCAAGCAACTGGGACTACAGGTGTGCATCCTCAAGCCTGTGGTTTTGCATCCTCAAGCCTGTAATTTTTCAGTTTTTTGTAAAGACAGGGGTCTCACTATATTGCCCTGGCTGGCCTCCAACTCCTGGGCTCAAGTGATCCTCCCATTTCGGCCTCCAAAATGCTAGAACTACAGACATGAGCCACTTTACCTGGCCTACAATGTGACTTACAAATGACAGTGCCTGCCCCTTGGGTTGATGTCAGGATAAGTGAGTTGGCATAAGAAAGGATGCCATGCACAGCAGGTTTTCAATAAATCTTATTGAAACATGGCCAGGCGCAGTGGCTCACACCTGTAATCGCAGCACTTTGGGAGGCTGAGTTGGGTGGATCACTTGAGGTCAGGAGTTCGAGACCAGCCTGGCCAACATGGTGAAACTCCATCTCTACTATAAATACAAAAATTAGCCAGGCATGGTGGTGGGCACCTGTTGTCCCAGCTACTTGGGAAGCTGAGGCAGAAGAATAGCTTGAACCCAGGAGGTAGAGGTTGCAGTGAGCTAAGCTTGTGCCACTACACTCCAGCCTGGGTGACAGAGAGAGACACTGTCTCATAAAAAAAAAAAATTGTGTTGTAATAAGTGCATTTTGTCCTCGTGTTCAGGGATATATAGTTAAGAGGAAGAACTGAGCAGCAACCTCAAGCCTTGGTGTCCCCATCTGGAAAAGGCAGATGGAAGTGACTGGCTCTGGCCCACCCTGGGGCTCACCCAGCCAGTGTCTATCAATTCTGGGTTTGCTGAATGATTCCATCAAAACCCATGGCTGCCTCGATAACACCACATCAGAAATCTCAGACAACGCTGCTTGCCCAGTTCATCTCCCACACACCACCACCCTGGCTAGACAGGGTTGGGGACCCAGACACAGGCTCAAGCATCAACCCCCAGGGAATGGTGGCCCAGCCTTCTGGCACTCTGGGGTACTCACGGCAGAGCCTGAGGAAGTCTGACTGTAGCTCCTCCTGGGCATTCAGTCCCCTTCTCTGTGCCCATCACGAAGTTGCTGTCATCATGCACGGCGATACAGACCACTTCAGCATTCAGTTTGGACAGCGCTGAGCACTGTGGGAAGAGCAGGGTGTGTGAGCAGAAGGAACCCTCCACTCCAAACATGGCTAATACCTGATTCCTGGGTGGGATGTGAGCTCCCAAGTGCCTGAGACCGCAGCAGCAGCTCCAGGGACAGATGGTCTCTCCACTGTTCTTGGTCGTAGATTCTGTAGTGGGATTGAATTAATGATCCTCCAGGGATTGGTGCTGGGAAGCTGGAGGCTGGAGGAGGACAGATGTCCTCTGCTCTTCCCTCCAAGGTCCTCATCCTTGGGGTAAGCCCAACTTAGCTCCAGCCCCAGGGACAATCTTGTACTGGGCTCTCTTGGTGTCTGTCAGGTCCCGGATGAGGAGGAGGAGGGAGGAACCACAGGAGAAGTGGGGATTGGACAGATTGTGGCTGTAATCCCACCTTGGCCACTTCTGCTGTAGGACGTGACTTGCTTACGTCCCTCCTCTGGACTCCAGTTTCCATATCTGTTTTTTGTTTTGTTTTGTTGTTTTTTGAGATGCAGTTTCACTCTGTCACCCAGGCTGAAGTGCAATGGCATAATCTTGGTTCACTGCAACCTCCACCTCGAGGGTCCAAGAGATTCTCCTGTCTCAGCCTCCCCAGTAGCTGGGATTACAGGCATGTGCCACCACACCTGGCTAATGTTTGTATTATAAGTAGAGCTGGGTTTTCACCATGTTGGCCAGGCTGGTCTTGAACTCCTGACCTCAGGTGATCTGCCTGCCTCAGCCTCCAAAAGTGCTGGGATTACAGGTGTGAGCCACTGTGCCCAGCCAGTTTCCACATCTGTAGAACTGGGGACAAGCAGCCCAGCTCCACAGTGCCACTGGGCTTGGGTATGGGGATTCAATGGTTGGAGGAAAAAGATCTCTAAACTGGGCCACCCTATATGGGTATACAGGCATCTGGCTATGCTCATGGCCCCAGAGTCGAGGTCTGCAGCCCCATGGCACAGAGGCCTCAATGGTGGGTTCCTGCAACCAGTACCAACAGCATCTCAGGTATCTGACCTGCCTCACCAGGAAAATGCTGACTGTGAAGCCTGAGGCATGCAGTTGTGCCTAATAAATGCTGGTTTTCATCTGAGTCCAGTGGTACTGGCAGCTACAAAGTCTGGCTTCCAATTGCAGTTCTGTGCTGTGTGACCCAGGACAGGTAACCTCTTTTGGCACAATCTTGCCTCTTGTGCCAGCCCCAGCCTGGAGTCACTCTGATTAGGAAGGTGTGGATGTTGTGGGGCCAGGATGCCTATCCTCTAGGGATTCTACTGGAAAATTAACACCCAGGGGTACTCATTTTCTTCTCCCTAAGATAAAAACAAAAACTTGCTGTTCCTTTTCTGTGTGGGAACACTGGAGTTAACAAAAAGTAAAACAAGTAAGTTCAGCTGTTTTGGGCCAGGTGCCATGGCTCACGCCTGTAATCCCTGCACTTTGGGAAGCCAAGGTGGGCAGATCACTTGAGATCGAGAGTTCGAGACTAGCCTGATCAACATGGAGTAACCCAGTATCTACTAAAAATATAAAATTAGCCAGGCATGTTGGTACATGCCTGTAATCCCAGCTACTCAGGAGGCTGAGGCAGGAGAATTGCTTGAACCCATGAGGCGGAGGTTATTGTAAGCTGGGATTGTGCCATTGCATTCCAGCCTAAGCAGTAAGAGTGAAACTCTGTCTCAAAAAAAAAAATTCAGCTGTTTCTCATCCATCATAGCTGAAAGAGCTACTTCATCCCACAGTCACTGCTCAGCTGTAGACACCAAGACCACAGCCGAAAGCTCACCTACCTAAATGAACCCAGAGCTTGTAGGGAAGGGGGCCTGAGATTGGGGGTGGGTGAAGAAGGCACATCCCTTCAGCCCACCCTCCCTACAGGCCACCAAAAGAACTCTGGCATTTGGAGGAGGCTGGACGTAAGTCACTGCTAAACAAATGTCATTGTCATCCATGAGAGTCCCTCAGGAAATGCTTAAAAGACCCAGGAGCCTGTCTTGTTCACACCACCAAAATAACTATAGGGTTACCTGCTCCTCCAAGCAGGCTCTGGAACACTCCCTAAACCATTGTTACCTAGGAAAATTTTTTTTTTTGAGACAAAGTTTTGCTCTGTCACCCAGGCTGGAGTGCAGTAGCATGATCTCAGCCTCTCGAACAACTGAGCCCACAGGCATGCACCACCACACCTGGCTAATTTTTGTATTTTCAGTAGAGATAGGGTTTCACCATGTTGGCCAGGCTGGTCTCAAACTCCTGGCCTCAAGTGATCCTCCCCACTCAGCCTCCCAGAGTGCTGGGATTATAGGTGTGAACCACTGTGCCTGGCCAACCCAGCGTAACTTTCTATGACAATGAACATATTCTATTTCTGCACCATCCACTCCATAGACAACAGCCACTTCTGACTACTGAGGATGTAAAATAAGGCTGATGCAACTGAACAACTGAATTGTTTACTTCGTTTTAACTAATCAGAATTTAAATGCATCAGCTGGGTACGGTGGCTCATGCCTATAATCCCAGTACTTTAGGAGGCTGAGGTGGGTGGAGCACCTGAAGTTGGGAGTTCGAGACCAGCCTGGCCAACATGGTGGAACCTCATCTCTACTAAAAATACAAAATTTTAGCCGGGCATGGTGGCACACACCTGTAGTCCCAGCTACTCGGGAGGCTGAGGCAGAAGAATACTTGAACCTGGGAGGAGAAGGTTGCAGGGAGGAATTCATGACTAAAACACCAAAAGCAATGGCAACAAAAGCCAAAATAGACAAATGAGATCTAATTAAAATTCAGAGCTTCTGTACAGCAAAAGAAACCATCAGTAAAGAGAACCAGCAACCAACAGAATGGGAAAAAATTTTTGCAGTCTACCCATCTGACAAAGTCTACCCAGCTTGCCACCACACTCCAGCATGGGTGACAGAGGGCTAATATCCAGAATCTACAAAGAACTAAACAGATATACAAGATAAAACACAACCCTATTCAAAAGTGGGCAAAGGATATGAACAGACACTTTTCAAAAGAAGACATATATGAGGCCAAAAAACATGAAAAAATGCTCATCTTTACCAGTCATTAGAGAAATGCAAATCAAAATCACATTGAGATACCATCTCATGCCAGTTAGAATGGCAATCATTAAAAAAGTCTGGAGACAACAGATGCTGGGGAGGATGTGGAGAAATAGGAACACTCTTACACAGTTGGTGGGAGTGTAAATTAGTTCAACCATTGTGGAAGACAGTGTGGTGATTTCTCAAGGATCTATAAATAGAAATTCCATTTGACCCAGAAATTACATTACTCAGTATATACCCAAAGAACTATAAATCATTCTACTATAAAGACACATGCACATGTATTTTCATTGCAGCCCTGTGCACAATAGCAAAGACCTGGAACCAACCCAAATGCCCATTGATGATAGACTGGACAAGGAAAATGTAGCACATATACACCATGGAATACTATGCAGCCATAAAAAATATAAGTTCATGTCCTTTGTAGGGAAATGGATGAATCTGGAAACCATCATTCTCAGCAAACTGACACAAGAACAGAAAACCAAACACCTCATGTTCTCACTCATAGGCAAGTGTTGAACAATGAGAACATGTGGACTCAGGGAGAGGAGCATCACACACTGGGGGCAGTGGTGAGGAGGGTAGCAGAGGGACAGCGGGGGTTGGGGAGGGATAACATGGGTAGAAATGCCGGATATAGTATGCACCTAAGCAACAACCCTACATGACCTGCACATGTACCCCAGAATCTAAAGTAAAAAAAAAAAAAAAAGGAAGCATAAGTGTGTGTCTGTGTGTCAGAGCAGGCAAATGTGACAGGTGTGTGTATATGAGAGAGGAAAGACCACACACAGGTGATGAAAAGAATGACAGTTAAAGGAAGGACACACACACAGACACAAACAACCTCAGCCAGACTGACACTGAGAGGCCTGGCCCACTGACTGGGGAGGGTCAGTTGTTTGAACTGGCTTGGGGTTGAACCAAAGGAACAAATGTCACAGCTCTAGAGCTGGCACACCCACCACCCCATTGAATTTTCTTTTTTGTTTTTTGTTTTTAACAAAACAGACAGGGTTTCACTGTTTCCCAGGCTAGTCTCAAACTCCTGTGCCCAAAGTGATCCAACCGCCTTGGCCTCCCAAGGGATCACAGGTGTGAGCCATCATATTCGGCCCACTGAATTTTCAGAAAAGCACCATGAGGTGGTTCTTCTAATCCATGTTACATCTGAGGGGGCTAAGGTTCGGAAGGGGAAGCCTGCTGCTCAAGGTCATTTGTGACACTTGATGAGTCACTTGTGAGCAAATTCAGCCCAAGCCCAAGCCCTTCTTCCATGCATCAGCATGCCCAGGTCCCTCAGCAGCAAAAGCACACATGGAGGTCCCTCAACTGGGGGTCTCTTCAGGCCTTTTCACTCCCCACAAGTGGCATGTTCATTCATTGACTCATTCCTTTGTATGTGCATTCATTCACTAATACCTTGGTGTGTACCTTCACTCATTCATTCCTTTGTGTGTATTCATTCACTCATTCCTTTGTGTGTACATTCATTCATTCATTCATTCCTTGGTGTGTGCATGAATTCCATTGTGTGCATTCATTCATTCCTTTGTGTGCATTCATTCATTTATTCTTTGCTGTGTGCATGCAATCCTTTATGTGCATTCATTTTTCTTTGGTGTGTGCATGCAATCCTTTATGTGCATTCATTCATTCCTTGGTTTGTGCATTCATTCACTCATTCCTTTGTGTATGCATTAAAATTCATTGCTTGCTTGCTTCCTTCCTTCCTTCCTTCCTTCCTTCCTCCTCCCTTCCTCCCTCCTTCCCTTCCTCACACACTTCTGACCCCTAAAGGCTATGCTCATTCCCTGAGCTAGGTAGTACTGGGTAAGAACAGAGAGGACACTTCTGCCAGACCATCGGCTGGGACCTAGTCCAAGGCAGTGGCTGTAAGTGAGAAGGGGGCCACCCTGCAAGAGCTCAGCAGGAACTGGAGGCCTGGAAAGGCTGCAGGGTGGGAGGAACACAGCCTGGGTGCCTTCCCTGGCCTTCTATCACCACCCCCGCTCATTCACTCAACACCTACCAGGAGCTGCTCGGTGCCTGGCCCCTCCTGCCCTCCTCCAGCTCACAGGGCCAGGGAGCCCAGAGAGAATTACAGGACCAGACTGGGTGTGGTTGTTCATGCCTATAATCCCAGTACCTTGGGAGGCAGAGGTGGGTGAATCACTTGAGGTCAGGAGTTTGAGACCAGCCTGGCCAATACGGTAAAAACTCGTCTCTACTAAAAATATAAAAAATTAGCTTGGTGTAGTGGCACACACCTGTATCCCAGCTAGGGAGGCCGAGGCAGGAGAATTGATTGAACATGGGAACTGGAGATTGCAGTGAGCTGAGATCGCACCACTGCATTCCAGCCTGGGTGAAAGAGCGAGACTCCATCTTAAAAATAAAAGAGAGGCTGTGTGCAGTGGCTGACGCCTGTAATCCCAGCACTTTGGGAGGCTGAGGCAGGCAGATCATGAGGTCAGGAGATTGAGACCATCTTGGTTAACATGGTGAAACCCCATTTTTAGTAAAGATAGAAAAAAATTAGTGAGGTGTGGTGGCATGCACCTGCAGTCCCAGCTACTCCAGAGGCTGAGGCAGGAGAATCGCTTGAACCTGGGAGGCAGAGGTTGCAGTGAGCTGAGATCATGCCATTGCACTCCAGCCTGAGTGATAGAGCAAGACTCCATCTCAAAATAAATAAATAAATAAATAAATAAATAAATAAATACAGGAGCATGAAAGAAAGGCAACTGGAGAAGCTCACTCAGGCACAGAGTTTGACACTGGGCAAAGGGGTTGCCTAGGTTTTATTTAAATATTTTATTTAATTAGTTTTGGGGGAGGAGGGGCCTGACAAGGCTTCCCTGGGTCGAGGACTGTTGAGGTGGGTTTTGAAGAGTGAATAGGAGTTCTCTGGGTACATGAGTGGAAGAATAATACTGTTGTTTCCATGGAGAGAAGCAAAGGGAAGAAACTTGGCTTAGAGAGACACAACCTTTGCTCTATGAGTAAAGAGAAGTTTTGGGCAGAACCAACAGAGTAAAAAGGCAACTCACAATATGGGAGAAAATATTTGCAAATAGTATATCTGATAAGGATTAATATCCAGGATATGCAGACACCTCCTAAAAGTCAGCAACAAAGACTGGCACAGTGACTCACACTCGTGATCGAAGCACTGTGGGAGGCTGAGGTGAGAGGATCACTTGAGGCCAGGAGCTCGAGACAAGCCTGGGTAACACAGCAAGACCTCAACTCTAATAATGACAATAATATAATAATAATCTTATTATAAAATGGGCAAATGACTTGAGTAGACCTTCCCCTAAGAAGAGGAACAGATAGCCAAGAAGCACATGAAAAGATCCCCACATCACTAAAGATTAGAAAAATACAAATCTAAACTTCACCTGACACTCACCAGGATACCTACTACAATAAACACAGGATGGCTGGGTGTGGTGGCTCATGCCTGTAATCCCAGCACTTTGGGAGTCAGAGGCGGGGGGATCATGAGGTCAGGAGTTCAGTTCGAGACCATCCTGGCTAATATGGTGAAACCCCATCTCTACTGGAAATACAAAAATTAGCTGGGTGTGGTGGTGTGTGCCTGTAGTCTCAGCTACTCCAGAGGCTGTGGCAGAAGAATTGCTTGAACGTGGGAGGCAGAGATTGCAGTGAGCCAAGATCTTGCCACTGCACTCCAGCCTGGGTGACAGAGTGAGATGCCATCTCAAAAAAAAAATTCCTGGGTTCAATCCATCTTTCCACCTCAGCCTTCCAAGCAGCTGGGGCTACAGTTGTGCACCCCCATGCCTGGCTAATTTTAAAATTTTTTGTAGAGATGGGGTCTTGCTATGTGGCCCAGGCTGGTTTTGGACGCCTGGCCTCGAATGGCTCTCCTACCTCAGCCTCCCAACATGCTGGCATTATAGGCATAAGCCAGCATGCCCGGCCTCAATACAATTTTTCAAACTGGAAAAAAAAAAAAAACTAAAGCAAGAGAGGAAGTGTTTGGTTGTTCTGTCCTCTGTGGAGTGTCATTCCTAAGACTAGAGAAGACAGTCAGTGAAATGGGGGTGGAGAGAGGCAGGGGGCACCTAACAAGCACATCTCTGCCCCAGAGGTGAGTGTGAGCACTAGCAACTCAACACACACATACATGCACACTTGCACTCCCACATTCCCACACACACATGCACACACATGCATGCCCATACTCACACACACATGCACACTCCCCCACATACACTCCACACACACACTCACACCCTCACATTCCCACCCACATGCACACCCACATGCACACACATGCATGTCCATATTCACACACACATGCACACCTACATGTGCACTCTCCCACATACAACCCCCCACACACACATACCCACACTCACATGTATACACACAAATGCAGTCGTGTGCACACATGCATACACACAGTCATATATGCATACACATGCATGTACACAGACACACCAGGTACCCAAACACACATGCACAACCACATACACACACACATACCCATATTCACATGCATGCACACCCCCACATACTTCCCCCACAAGCACATACACCCCCATACTCACACACATGCACACACACATACCCACACACATGCACACTCATGTACACACTCATACACATACACACATGCACACTCACACACTTACGTGTATGCACACATGCATTCATGTGCACACACAAACACACACTCACACGTGCACACATGCAAGCACACTCATACACAAGTCCACACACATACACATGAGCACACACGCATATCCATGCACACATGCATATATACATATCCACTCACATTCACACACATGCACACACATACACACACACACACTAGTATAAGTCCTCCTGGGTCCAGTCCCAGCAGTCTGAATACAGTGAAACCCTTCACAAGCAGGTGGCCGGCCCCAGCCCCAGCCATGCTGGGACACAGAGATGAGTGGGGTATGACCTCACCCTTAAGAGGCTCACTGTCCTGTCAGGAGTCACGTCACAGAGCACGCTGAGCCCATATTCCCTCCAGAGCCCCACACTCCAGCCTGCAGGCCTCGCACTGTTGCTCAGGTCTTTGCACCTGCCATGCCCTTTTTAAGAGATGTCCTTCCCCGCTGCTGGCTCCCTCTTAGCTGTTGTAGGCTCATCCACACCTCCTGTTGTGCCCCTTGGCTGGGCTCCCTCACCTCCTCCTTCCCTCCCACTCCAGGATGTGAAAGCCTCAGAGTCCTCATGCACTGGCTCCTGGAGAACAGGGCTGATTGCTTTCATCTGTGTGTGCCCAAGCCTGCTGCACAGAAAGAGGCCTGGAAAGGCTTCTGGAGAGAGAAGCCATTGATGCAGGTTTGAAAGAACCAGGAGACACTGAGAAGAAAGTGCTGAGATTACAGGCATGAGCCACCATACCTGGCTGCCATCAGCTCTCTTAATGCTCCCCCAAAAAAGCATAAAACAAAACAAGAGTGATGTGATGGGACATTGACATTTTGCTGAATGGACACATGGCGGGCGAATGAATGAATGAATGAATGAGAATGAGGCTCTGTAAGTGATTTGCCCAATATCACAGACCTGGTCCTGATTTCCCTGCTGTGCCCACTGCCAGCAGGTGCCCTCAGACACCGGGGATCTGGAAGGACAGGTCATAAAGACTAAGCAGTTTCCCCAGGTCCTGTTGGCTGCAATTGGCTTTCCTGGGAGCCACAAGAGGCAGAGCAGAGTGATGGTCCCAAAACAAGTTTCCTAGACAGGAAGGTGCAGGGGCCAGGAGTCCAGCCTCCCTCCCGGGCACTGCTGCTCCTGCTCCACTCTGTGTGTGTGTGTGTTTTTTTTAGATGGCTTCTCACTCTCTCACCCAGGTGGAATGCAGTGGTGCAATCTCAGCTCGCCGCAATCTCTGCCTCCTGGGTTGAAGTTATTCTCGTGCCTCAGCCTGCCGAGCAGCTTGGACTACTACAGGCTTGTGCCACCATGCCCAGCAAATTTTTATATTTTTAGTAGAGACAGGTTTTCACCATATTGGGGAGGCTGGTCTCGAACTCCTGACTTCAGGTGATCCACCCACCTTGGCTTCCCAAAGTGCTGGGATTACAGGTGTGAATCACCACACTCGGCCTCTTGTCACAGTTTCTCTAGTCTCTCAGGCCACAGGTCTCTGCCTGATCCAATGCTCCAGCCCCATATCACCAGGCCAATGCCACGCCATTCCCTGAGTTCTGCCCTCACCCCATTCCCCAGAGCAGCCTCCCACCAGGCCAGGCCAGGCCCTGAGAGCACCACGGTACTTGGCAGAGTCTGTAGGAGACACTGGTGTCTGCCACCACTGGCCTTGTGGTCTCTCTCTCCTGTAAGCTGGGGGTGGCTGGAGGGCAGGGACCACATCTGGCCATGCTCACCATCATGTCACCCAGGGAAAGTTCTGTCCAGGGGAACCAGGCTGGCAAAGGCAGGGTGCCAATCTTGGTGGCATAAGCCTGTAGTCCCATCCTCTTGGGAGGCTGAGGCAGGAGGATCGCTTGAGTCCAAGAGTTTGAGGCTGCAGTGAGCTATGACTGCACCACCGCACTCCATCCTTGGTGACAGGACAAGATCCTGTCTCAAAAACAAAACAAAGAAAGAAAGAAAGAAAAGCAGAGTCCTCATCCTCACCAGGGCAGAGAGAAACACACGTCAGTGAACAGTAGGCAGGCACTTGACACTTGTCACTTCAGACAAGTTATTAAACTTCCCTCAGCCTCAGTTTTCCCATTCATAAAGTGAGGATGATAAAATCACATCACGTCACAGCACAGGCTCAAGGATTCAATGGGGCCATGGGCGTAAACACTTCCTCTTGCTCCCCTGCCAGTGACCCCAAAGGCTCTTCCCAGAAACCTCCAGGAGAAACCTTTGTCAGGTCACCAGAGCAGGGAGGCAGGATGCCAGGCAGCAATATCCTTTTGGGGGTCCCTGCTCTGGGTCCCCAGATCCCCTGCCCTTCTCTACTTGGCCTTGGAGCTCTGAGCCTGTGCTCTTCATCTCAGGTTGGAATGACCTCCCACCTTCTCCCAGGAAGCCTTGCAGACTGGACACAGGGACTCCTGTACCCTCAACAGCTCCTCACACCCCAAGCCCAGAAGGCCCCATCAGGGACTTCCCTGTACCCTGTGAGTCTCTTCCCAATGCTGTGGTCCTGGGTGCAGGGTTAGCCTGGGGCCACTGCAGCCTAACTGGACAGCAAGACATGACCCTGTCCCATCCACCTGACCACCACCAGCCCAGGTCACTGCTGTATTCAGACTCCAGAAGACTGGGGATTACCAGACCCTTTCCAACCTGGCCCCAACAATGGGCACCAATGGAGAAGAGGGACCCTGGCAGGAAACTTTCATCCCCAGTGACCCAGTTCTCTCAACCTCAACAACACTCATCACTTGGGTTGCAGCTGAGAGGGCGTCTGCACCTCCTGGCCCTGGCCAAGGTGCCATTATTATTATTATTTGAGACACAGTCTTTCTCTGTCACCCAGGCTGGAGTACAGTGGCGTGATATCAGCTCAGTGCAACCTCTGCCTCCTGGGTTCAAGTGATTCTCCTGGCTGAGATTCCCAAGCAGCTTGGACTCAGGTACAAGCCATCATGGCTGGCTAAATTTTGTATTTTCAGTAGAGATGGGGTTTCCCCATGTTGGCCAGGCTGGTCTCAAACTCTTGACCTCAGATGATCTGCCTACCCTGACATCCCAAAGTGCTGGGATTGCAGGTGTGAGCCACCTCGCCCAGCCTTGTTATTGAAACAGGGTCTTGTTTTGTCACCCAGGCTGGAGTGCAGTGGCACAGTCTTGGCTCACTGCAATCTCTGCCTCCCACTTTAGCCTCCTGAGTAGCTGGGATTACAGCTGTGTGCTACCATGCCCAGTTTTTTTGTAGAGGCAGTTTCTTACTATGCTGTCCAGGCTGATCTTGAACTCCTGGGCTCAAGTGTTCCTTCCACCTCAGCCTCCCAAAGTCCTGAGATTATAAGCATGAACCACTGTGCCCAGCCAGGACCAGGGGTCCTGAGAACTCCAGTTCTCAGACTTTCCTAGTACATGCCTGGCACATGCATGTGGATGGGCTGGATCAATAGATAATAATAGCCAAAATGTATGGGGTACTTAGTATTAGGTACTGTCTAAACAAATGATATGTTTTAATGCATTTCCAACTATGAGTGAGGTACAATTAAAATTCCCATTTCTGTCTGGCACAGTGGCTCACACCTGTAATCCCAGCACTTTGGGAGTCTGAGGCAGGTGGATCACCTGAAGTCAGGAGTTTGAGAACAGCCTAGTCAACATGGTGAATTGCCCTCTCTACTAAAAATACAAAAAATTAGCCAGCCATGATGGTGGACACCTGTAATCTCAGCCACTCGAGAGGCTGAGGCAGGAGAATCACTTGAACGTGGGAGGTGGAGATTGCAGTGAGCCAAAATCACACCACTGCACTCCAGCCTGGGCAACAAGAGCAAAACTCCATCTCAAAAAAAAAAAAAAATCCCATTTTACCAATAGAAAGAGTGAGGCCCAGAAAGTTTAAGACACTTGCTCAGGGTCACACAACAACAGTCTCCACAGCCCACATTACCTGTCTCTCTTGTCACTCTGTATGGTCCTGATAAAGAACAGGTGTCCCAGGCTGGACCTGTCTGAGCCCCCTTTGAGTCCCATCCCTGCCCAGCCCCAGGGGTCCAGCTTGGCCATGTGGGGTGGAGCAGGGAGGGAAGGGAGGCTGGGTCCAGAGCTCAATACTGCTGGCACTCACCAGCATGCAGTCCCCCAGGCATGGGTCCTTGTTGCCCCGCTTCACAGAGCCGCTGTCTGAAAGGTTGGAGCCCCACTCATTGCCCATCTTCACAGAGCTGTTGAGGATGCTCTCCCTCAGCAGGATAACATGGCTGCTCAGCGGGGATGTGGCCATGCCCAAATGCAGTGACAGGTTCTTGACAGTCAGCGACTCCACAGAATGGGCATCGATACCCAAGCCCTTGGCTGTGGGCTGCCAGGGCAGCTGGGCAGGCAGCATGAAGATGTTCTGGAGGGCTGGGCACTTGAAGTAGGGTACACTGCCCACCACACCATCACTCTTGCACACTGGGTCATCCAGCACCACACTGGCCCACTGGTCCAGTGCGAGCTGCATCTCGCCCAGGTACACCATGCCTGGCTTCACACCATTCAGCCACAACTGCTCACCCACTCCAAAGTCCCCCAGGAAGTCATTGCCCACTTCCTCTGACTTGGGGCCTGGTTTCTCAGGAGCGGCAGCTGTGGCCAGCGAGGAGGAAGGTCCTGATGACTGCTTGTGCAGGGTGGAGCCTGCAGAGAAGGAGGAGAGGGAAGGAGGTGGCTGTTAGGGCTGGCCTGGGACTGGCCCCTGGGTGGCCCCAGGAGCACAGAGTCTAGGGTTGGGAGGTGGCTGATTTGTATTTTTTGGTAGACATGGGAATTCACCATGTTGGCCAGGCTGGTATCGAACTCCTGACTTCAAGTGATCTGCCCACCTCGGTTTCCCAAAGTGCTGGGATTATAGGCATGAGCCACCACATCTAACTCATATTTATTTACTTGTTGAGACAGGGTCTTGGTCTGTCACCCAGGCTAGAGTGCATCGGCCAGATCATGGCTCACTGCAGCCTTGACTTCTGGAGCTCCAGCAGTCCTCCTACCTCGGCCTCCCAGGTAGCTGAAACCACAGACACCTGCCACTACACTGGGCTAAGTTTTGTATTTTTTGTAGAGATGAAGTCTCATCATGGAAACTGAGGCAGGCATGGTGGGCTGTCTCCCCCTACTATTCCAGCTCTCCAGACAGTCCCCAGGAAAGTATGCCCTCAGAAGCAATGTTTCCAGCCTGGGTGCAGTGGATTATGCCTGTAATCCTAGCACTTTGGGAGGCTGAGGCAGCCGGATCACCTCAAGTCAGGAGTTCAAGACCAGCCTGATAACATGGTGAAGCCCCGTCTCTACGAAAAATAAAATAATTAGCTGGGAGGATCACTTGAACCCCAGAGATGGAGGTTGCAGTGAGTCAAAATCATACCACTGCACTCCACTACAGCATGAAGGAAAGAGAAGGAGTTCATCAAAAAAAAAAAAAAAAAAAAAAAAGTGACCACAGCAATGGCTTCCCGTTGCTCAAGGAAACTTCAAGACCTGAGCCAGGGATGGACCCATTCTCAAGGATTATAAGCCACCTTCCCATCGGGTGGGCTCAGGCCTTCAGCTGTTGACCTAAGACTCCCCTGTAGAGCCCATGTGGGACCCAGGTGTTGTGCAAGTGGTCAATGAGAACCCCATCCTCATCCTCAGACAGTTACAGGGCCCACATAAGGCTCCTAGCCTATTTCCTAATAGAGGGACACAGCCACAGACTTCTTGCATAAAAATGTCCCCTTCTGTTTTTCTTGGGAAAGGAAAGAAAACCCTCCTAACTTTCTCCTGGGCCTCCCTGTCTCTCCCCTCCCCAAGCTGCAGCCCAGCCTGAGGCCTCAGGGTCCACAGACTGAGGAAAGTGGAAGGGTGGCTAGGGTCAAGACCAGTGTGGGCAGCATAGCAAGACACCATCTCTACAAAAAAATAAATAAATAAAATATGTAACAAAATAAACTAAAGTAGTAGCTGCATTTATGCAGTGCCAACTGCATACTCCTCAATGGATGGGGCAATTTTTTTTTGACATGGAGTCTCACTCTGTCACCAGGTTGGAGGGCAGTGGCACCATCTTGTCTCACTGCAACCTCTGCCTCCCAGGGTCAAGTGTTTCTGTTGCCTCAGCCTCCTGAGTAGCTGGGACTACAGGCATGCCCCACCGTGCCTGCCTAATTTTTTTCGTATTTTTGGTAGAGATGTGGTTTCACCATGTTGGCTAGGACAGTCTCGATCTCTTGACCTGGTGATCTGCCTGCCTCGGCATCCCAAAGTGCTGGGATTAGAGGTGTGAGCCACTGTACCCGGTCAACAGTTTTTTTCTTCTCTTTTCTTTCTTTCTTTCTTATATTTTAGATGGAGTTTTGGTCTTGTCAACCAGGCTAGAGTGCAATGGCATGATCTTGGCTCACTGTACCCTCTACCTTCCAGGTTCAAGCTATTCTCCTGCCTCAGCCTCCCAAGTAGCTGGAATTACAGGCATATGCCACCACGCCCAGCTAATTTTTGCATTTTTAGTAGAGAAAGGGTTTTGCCAAGTTGATCAGGGTGGTCTTGAGCTCCTGACCTCAGGTCATTCCCCCTACCTTGGCCTCTCAAAGTGCTGCGATTGCATGTGTGAGTCACTGTGCCTGGCCTATTCCACAGTGTGTTTATCCATGCACCTTTGATGGACACTTACGTTGATTCCATATCTTGGCTATTGTGAACAGTGCTGCAGGAAACACGGAAGTGCAGATATCCCTTGGATACGCTGATTTCCTTCCTTTGGGGTATATATCCAGCAGTTGGATTGCTGGATCATATAGTATTTCTGCTTTTAGTTTTTCAAGGGACCTCTACGCTGTTTTCCATAGTGGTCATGTTATGGGAGGGGGCAGGGTCCTCAGTTCTTGTTTTCGTGGAAGAAAGAATGCAGTCAAGAGACACATGGATCAACTAGAATTTTATTAGAAGAAGATAAAGTACATTTCAAGAAGGAGCAGCTGGCCCGGATGGAAGGCAGCAGCAGCAGCAGCAAGGTTTATTAGAGACAGCATGCCCTAGAAGACAGAGTGGCTGCTGAGTGAGAGAATGGGCCAGTGGCGGGCAGGGCTGGGACTGTATTTATGAGACCCTAACATAATTATTCTTGAAGCGACTTTAGGCAATGTCACTTGCAATCATGTTTTAGGCAGTCTTCTATGGTGCATGTGCCTGTGGTTATACATGTCTAGTATACATGTCACATGTCTCATTAGCATTTCAGATCTCCACCCTGGGGTGTGTTTTTTACTATGACAATGAGCAAAAGACTACTCTAGGGCAAGTTTTTGGAAGCATGCATGTGTTCATCAGGGAGGAAATTGCCTACCATGCTTATCTCTGGCTGGGGCCTCATGCATCCCCTTCAGGGCCAGAGGAGCAGGACCATGAGGTCAGAAGTAGCCAGGGTAGCTGTTGTTTTTTTTGCTATCAGTGCGCAGCACCTCTGGGATTTATTTTCCCAGGGATTCCCTTGCCTGCTCATTTCTTGCTATCTGCCCTCTCTAACAGTTGCACTAATTTACACTCCTAACAACAGTGCATAAGTCTTCCCCTGTCTCCACATCCACACAAGCATTGGTTATTTTTGTGTTTTTAATAATGGCCATTCTAATTGGGATGAGGTGATACCTCATAGTGGTTTTGATTGGCACTTCCCTGATGTTGAACAGTTTTTCATATACCTGTTGGCCATTAGTAAGTCTTTTGAAAAATGTCTATTCAGGCCAGGCACATTAGCTTGAGCCTGTAATCCTAGCACTTTGGGTGGCTGAGGTGGGTGGATTGCCTTAACTCAGGAGTTTGAAACCACACTGGGCAACATGGTAAAACCTTCTCTCTACTAAAATACAAAAAATTAGCTGGGTGTGGTGATGTGTGCCTGTAATTCCAACTCCTCCAAAGGCTGAGGCAGGAGAATCACTTGAACCTAGGAGGTGGAGGTTGCAGTAAGCTGAGATGGCATCACTCTACTCCAGTCTGGGCAACAGAGCAAGATTCTATCTCCAAATAAAAAACAAAAGAAAGAAAAGAAAAATGTCTGTTTACCTATTGCCTGTTTTTAAATTAGATGATTTGTTTTTTGCTATTGAGTTGAGTTCCTTATATATTTTGAATATGAGCCCTTGTCAGAGGCACAGTTTGCAAATATTTTCTCCTGTTCTGTGGATTGTCTCCTCACTTTGTTGTTTCCTTTGCTGTGCAAAAGGTTTTTATGTTGATGTAATCCCACTTGTCTATTTTTGCTTTTGTTGCCTGTGCTTTTGAGGTTTTACACAAAAAAATCTTTGCCCAATGTCCTGAAGTCCTGAAGCATTTCCTCAATATTTTCTTCTAGTGCTTTCATAGTTTTAGGTGTTAGATTTAACTGTTTAATCCATTTTGTTTTGATTTTTCTATATGGTGAGAGATAGAGGTCTAGTTTCATTTTTCTGCATAGAAATAACAAGTTTTCCCAGCATCATTTATTGAAGAGGCTGTTCTTTCCCCAGTGTGTGTTCTTAGCATTATGTTGAAAATGAGTTGGCTGTAAATGTGTGGATTCATTTCTGGGTTCTCTATTCTGTTCCATTTGTTTATGTGTCTGTTTTTATGCCATTACCATGCTGTTTTGGTTACTGTGGCTTTGCAATACGTTTTGAAGTCTGGTAGTGTGATGGCTCCAATTTTGTTCTATTTGTCTAGGATTGCTTTGTTTATTCAGGGTCTTTTGTGGTCCCATATGAGTTTTAGGATTTTTTTTTTTCTATTTCTGTGAAGAATGTCATTGGTTTTTGTTTTGTTTTGTTTTCTTTTTTGGGATTGCATTGAATCTATAATTGCTTTGGCTATATAGTCGCTATGACAATATTAATTCTTCTGATCCATGAGCATGGGGTAACTTTTTATATATTTTTATCTTCTTCCATTTTATTTTTTTTCTTTTCCATCCCTCTTCTTTCTCTCTCTCTTTTACCTTTCCTTCCTTCCTTCCTTCCTTCCTTCCTTCCTTCCTTCCTTCCTTCCTTCCTTCCTTCCTTCCTTCCTTGCTTTCTTTCCTTTTATTCTTTCTCCCACATTCCCTCTCCCAATCCCACTGGACTTGCCACCATCTTTTCTCCACTGTGACCTCATCACCTCCTCTCCCCACCATTTTCCCCACCCTGCTCTCATCTTCTTTCCCTCACCTCACTCCCATCTTCTGTCTTCTTTTCCCACCATTGTCTTACCACCCCTCATAATTCTTGCTAATATCTTTTAGACACTGTTAATTTACCATTTCCTTCTCCCAGCTCCTACTCCCCCATCCTTTTCCCCACTCCCTGCTCACTTTTTCCCTCTTCTCCTAACCCCTGCTCTCTTCTTCCTTCTTCCTCCTCTCCCTTCTTCCCTCTTCCCCCAGCTCCTGGTCTGTTCTTCCCACTGCTCCCACCTCCTTTCAGTCCTGTCTTCTCCCTGCTCGCATCTATTCTCCCCTTGGCCTTCTTCTGATTCCCTCTGCCCTCATTCCCTCTCCCCATCATATTTTTCTCCCCACAGTTTTTTCCTTACATCCCCTCCCCCTACCTTTTTGTACAGGCCGTCTTCTTCTTTCCCCTGCCTCCTCTCCTCTTCCTGCCATTTTTTAGCCATGGCCATCTCACAACCCTTTCTTCCTCTCCCCACAAACTTCTTCTTATTCCCTCTGACCCCCACCCCTCTCCACCATCTTGTTCCCACTGTCTTTTCTCCACCTCCTCTCCCCGAGTTCTTCTTACCACTCCATGCCCTCTTCCCACTATCTTGTTACCACCCTCATCTAGCCACCTCCTCGGTCTCTCCCCAGGTTCTTTTCCCTGCCTTCTTACATTCTTCTCCCCATATTCTTGTCCTTGTGTTCTTCTCCTCACTGTCCCAATCCCCCAATCTCCCAGTCCCCACCCCCAGTGATTTCTATCAGCCTTCTTCTTCCCACTCCCTTCTCTTCTCTGAATTCCCTTTCCTCACCGCCTTCTCCCAGCTGTCTTTTCCCCACCATTCTTTCCCTTTTTAGTAGAGATGGGTTTCTCCATGTTGGTCAGGCTGGTCTTGAACTCCTGACCTCAGGTGATCCACCCACCTTGGCCTCCCAAAGTGCTGGGATTACAGGCATGAGCCACTGTGCCCAGCCTTTTCTTCCACTTTTAAAAATCAATGTTTTATAATGATTACTATAGAGATTTTTGACTTCTTTAGTTAAAGTTATGTGTAGGCATTTTGTTGGTAGCTATTGTAGATAGGATTGATTTACTTCTTGTTCAAATTGTTCACTGTTGCTGTATAGAAATATGACTAATTGTTTTTTGAGACTGAATCTCACTTTATTGCTCAGGCTGGAGTACAGTGGCATGATCTCAGCTCACTGCAGCCTCTGTTTCCTGTGTTTAAGCCATTCTTGTGCCTCAGCCTCCTGAGTCGCTGGGATTAGAGGCACTCACCTCCACATCTGGCTAATTTTTGTATTTTTGGTAGACACAGGGTTTAACCATGTTGGCCATGCTGGTCTTGAACTTCTGAACTTAAATGATCTGCCCTTCTTGGCTTCCTAAAGTGCTGGGGTTACAGGTGTGAGCCACTGTGCCTGGCCAGAAAGGGGATTGATTCTGTATTTTTAACTTTACAGGAAGTTGTTTGTCATCTCTAAGAATTTTTGGTGGAATCATTAGGTTTTTCTAAATATAGGTTCATATTGTCTGCAAAGAATGATAATTTGATTTTTTCTTTCTAATTAAATAACTTTAGTTTCTTTCTCTTGCCTAATTGCTCTGGCTAAGATTGCTAGTACTGTGTTGCGTGAAAGCGGTCATCCTTGTCTTGTTCCTGATTTTAGAGCAAAGGCTTTCAGTTTTTCTCATATGATAGCAGTGTGTTCGTCATCGATGGCCTTTACTGTTCTGATGTATGTTCTTTCTATACCCAGTTTGTTGAGAGTTCTTATCATGAAGGGATGTTAAATATTACTGAATTTTTTTAAGCATCTATTGAAATCATATGATTTTTGTTCTTGATTCTGTTAGTATATTATATCATTTTTATTGATTTGCTTATGTTAAACTATCCTTGAATCTCTATAATAAATCCCACTTGATCATCAAGGATGATGTTGTTGTTGAATTTGGCTTGCTAGTATTTTGTTGAGGATTTTTGTGTCTATATTCATCAGGGATACTGGCCTGTAGTTTTCTTTTTTCATCATGTACTTGTCTTGTTTTGGTATCAGAGTAATGCTGGCCTTATGAGTTTGAAAATATTCTCTCCTCTTCAATTATTTGGAAAAGTTTGAATAGAATTGGTATTAGTTCTTTCAATGTGTGGTAGAATTCAGGAGTAAAGCCATCAGGTCCTGAGCTTTTTTTTTGCTGGGAGACTTTTTAATTACTGCCACAGTCTCCTTACTCATGATTAGTCTGTTCAGGTTTTCTGTTTCATCATGGTTCAATCTTAATAGATTCTATGTGTCCAGGAATTTATTCATTTCTTCTAGGTTTTCTAGTTGTTTGGTATTTGGTTGTTCATAATATCTTAATAGTTTCTAACAATCCTTTTTTTTTTCTTTTTTGAGAAGGAATCTCACTCTGTCACTCAGACTGGAGTGAAGTGGCCCGATCTCAGCTCACCGCCACCTCTGCCTCCTGTGTTCAAGTGATTCTCCTGCCTCGGTCTTCCAAGTAGCTGGGATTACAGATGTGCATCAGCATGCTTGGCTAAATTTTTATTTTTACTTTTATTTTTAGTAGAGATGGAGTTTCAGTGTGTTGGCAAGGCTGGTCTCAAACTCCTGACCTCACGTGATCTGCCCACCTTGGCCTCCCAAAGTGCTAGGATTACAGGTGTGAGCCACCACACCTGGCCTTTTCTTTTTTAATAACTTTTTTTTTGGAGATAGAGTCTCTGTCATGCAGACTGGAGTGCAGTGGTGCTGTCTTGGCTCACTGAAACCTCTGTCTTCTGGGTTGAAGTGATTCTCTTGCCTTAGCCTCCCAAGTAGCTGTGACTGTAGGCATGCACCACCACTGTTACAGTTAGATAGGAGGGAAAAGGGCAGATGTTCTATTGGGGACTGTAGTTAACAATACTGTATATTTCAAAATAGCTAGAAGAAATTTTTAAATGTTCTTACCGTGAATAAATAATAAATGTGTGAGGTGATAGAGATACTAACTGTCCTGATTTGGCTGTTTTGTTTTGTTTTGTTTCATTTGAGATGAACTTTTTGCTCTTGTTGCCCAGGCTGGAGTGCAATGGTGTGACCTCGGCTCAGTGCAACCTTCACCTTCTGAGTTCCAGTGATTCTCCTGTCTCAGCCCCACGAGTGGCTAGGATTACAGGCCTGTGCCACCATGTCTAGCTAATTTTTGTATTTTTAGTAGAGATGGAGTTCCACCATGTTGGCCAGGCTGGTCTTGAACTCCTGATCTCTGGTGATCCACCCACCCTGGCCTCCCAAAGCACTGGGTTTAGAAGCATGACCCAACATGCCTGGTTTCTAACAATTCTTTGTACTTCTGTGATATCAGTTGTAATGTCTCCTTTTTGCCTCTGTTTTTATTTATTTCAGTCTTTTTCTCTTCTCAATTTAGCTAAAGATTTTTCAGTTTTTTTTTATCTATTCAAAAAATCAACTTTTTGTTTTGTTGGTCTGTTGAATGTGTTTCTTTGTTTGTTTGTTTGTTTGTTTGTTTGTTTTTCTTTGAGACAGAGTCTCTGTGTCCCAGGCTGGAGTGCAGTGGTGCAATCCTGGCTCACTGTGACCTCCTCCTTGCGGGTTCTAGTGATTCTTCTGCCTCAGCCTCTGAGTAGCTGAGACTATAGGTGCCTGCCACCATGCCCGGATCATTTTTTGTATTTTTAGTAGAGATGAGGTTTCATTATGTTGGCCAGGCTGGTCATAATTTTTTTTTTAAGAGACAGGGTTGGGCCATGAGTGGTGGCTCATGCCTGTAATCCTAGCACATTGGGAGGTTGATGGGGGTGGATCACCTGAGGTCAGGGGTTCAAGACCAGCCTAACCAACTTGGTGAAACCCTGTCTCCACTAAAAATAAAAAATTAGCTGGGCTTCCTGCTACATTCTTGTAATCCCAGGTACATGGGTGACTCAGTCAAGACAATCACATGAATCTGGGAGGCAGAGGTTGCAGTGAGCTGAGATCACACAATTGCACTTCAGCCTAGGCACAAAGAGTGAAACTCTGTTTCAAAAAAAAAAAAAAGAGATATAGAGAGAGACAGGGTCTTGCTCTGTTGCCTAGGCTGGAGTGCTGTGGCATGATCATAATTCACTGTGGCTTCAAACTCCTGGGCTCAACTGATCCTCCTGCCTCAGTCTCCAAAGTCACAGGGACTACAGGTACATGCCTCCATGCCAGACTAATTTTATTTTATTTTATTTTTTTAGAAACAGGGTCTTGCTATGTTGCCTAGACTAGTCTTGAACTCCTGGCTTCAAGCTATCCTCCTGCCTCAGCCAAACAAAGTGCTGGGATTACAGGTGTGAGCCACTGTTGCTGGCTTTCTGTTCTCTATTTCTAGGAGATTAGCTTTTTTAGTTTTCACATGTGAGTATGAACATGTGGCACTTATCTCTCTGCACCTAGGTTATTCCACTTAATGTAATGTATTCCAGGCTCATCCATGGCGATGTGAATGACAGGATTTCATTCTGTTTTAATGGCTAAATCACATTCCATTGTATATACATAGTCCATATTTTTTTTATCCATTCACCTCTTGATAGACACTTAGGTTGATTCCGTATCTCAGGTATTATGAGTAGGGCCACAAAAAACATGAGAGTGTAGGTATCTCTTCAACATACTGATTCCCTTTCCTTTGCACATATATTCAGCAGTGGGATTACTGGATCAGATAATATAGCTCTTCGTAGGTTTTTAAAGAGTCTCCATACTGTTTTCCATAATGGCCCCACTAATTTACATTCTCACCAATGATTGGTCCTGAGTTGATTTCTCACTTGAGCATCGTGATAGCTGGACTTAAACCCTGTCCAGCTTGTCTACATCTGGCCCATCACTTGCCAGTTGTTTGACCTTGGGAAAGGCATTTACTTCTTTGTATCTCAGTTTTCTCATCTGTAAAATAGGTATATAACAGTAATTAATTCACATGGCTGTGTAAGGATAAATAAGACAGCACATATAAAATGCTTTCACCTTTTATAAGAAATAGTGCTGGAGAGGATTGTTGAAGATGGCGGATTAGGAGCAGCTGAGGATTGCAGCTCCCAGTGAAAG
>PVKV010024269.1:0-31734 GCA_004027835.1 Alouatta palliata | reverse complement strand
CGCCTCTTTCCCTGGTTCTTTCTGTTGATTGTGTGAGTGCCTCTTTCCCTGGTTCTTTCCCGCTGATTGTGTGAGCGCCTCTTTCCCTGGTTCTTTCTGTTGATTGTGTGAACGCCTCTTTCCCTGGTTCTTTCCTCGTGATTGTGTGAGCACCTCTTTCCCTGGTTCTTTCTGTTGATTGTGTGAGCGCCTCTTTCCCTGGTTCTTTCTGTTGATTGTGTGAGCGCCTCTTTCCCTGGTTCTTTCTGTTGATTGTGTGAGCGCCTCTTTCCCTGGTTCTTCCTGCTGATTGTGTGAGCGCCTCTTTCCCTGGTTCTTTTCCTGCTGATTGTGTGAGCGCCTCTTTCCCTGGTCCTTTCCTCATGATTGTGTGAGTGCCTCTTTCCCTGGTTCTTTCTGTTGATTGTGTGAGTGCCTCCGAGGTGGAAACCACAGCCCATCCCTCCTGGCACTCTGACACCTAGCTCATTGCCCAGTACAGACTTGCAGCTTCAACACCACTTCTCAAATACGAACCCTCCTTGCTATCCAAACTTCCACCCCACCTCTGCTCCTCACAGAAGCATTGAGGAAGAGAGCTGGAGGCTGAGCCTCCCTTTTATTTTCATGCAGAATATCTGTATACACAGACTTAGGATATAATGGCTCAAAGAATTTTTCCTGAATGAATGAATATGTGAACAGATGGATAAATGAATGAAATAACACACTCTGGCTCTCAGAACTCTTGTTGATGACTCTGCCTCACTCATTCCTTTTATACTTTGAGGTCCTTTTTGCTTTATTGATGCATTTGCCCCTACTTTCTAGTTTTTTTTAAAACTTAAACTGTTTTAAAGCAAATTAGTGCAGATTTTATCAGAAAAGGAAGCAAACCCCTTTTCTCCTTAACTGCAATTAGTCCATTTCTTTTTTATAAATTTATTTATTATACTTTAAGTTCTAGGACACATGTGCAGAACGTGCAGGTTTGTTACAAAGATATACATGTGCCATGGTGGTTTGCTGCATCCGTCACCCTGTCATCTACATTAGGTATTTCTCCTAATGCTACCCCTCCACAATCCTCCCACCCCCTGCTATCCCTCCCCTAGCCCTCCACCCCGTAACAGGTCCCAGTGTGTGATTCCCCTCCCTCCCTGTGTCCATGCGTTCTCATTGTTTAACACCCATTTATGAGTGAGAACATGCAGTGTTTCGTTTTCTGTTCTTGAGTCGGTTTGCTGAGAATGATGGTTTCCAGCTTCCTCCATGTCCCTGCAAAGGACATGAACTCATCCTTTTTTATGGCTGCATAGTATTCCATGGTGTATATGTGCCACATTTTCTTTATCCACTCTATCATTGATGGGCCTTTGGGTTTGTTCCAAGTCTTTGCTATTGTAAACAGTGCCTCTTTGAACATACGTGTGCATGTGTCTTTATAATAGAATGATCTATAATCCTTTGGGTATATAGCTAGTAATGGGGTTGCTGGGTCAAATGGTATTTCTATATCTAGATCCTTGAGGAATCGCCACACTGTCTTCCACAATGGTTGAACTAATTTACACTCCCACCAACAGTGTAAAAGTGTTCCTATTTCTCCACATCCTCTCCAGCATCTGTTGTCTCCTGATTTTTTAATAACCCCCATCTCAATATGGTTTTCATTTGCATTTCTTTGTGCACATTAGATGCTAAATAAATGTTTGATGAAGGAATGAATATATTAACAAAGCATAACATGCTGTAAAATGAAAAGGAACAAGAAAAAAATCCCTCAATTTGATTCCAAAGCCCTAAGTGACTGTTACCTAGGTTTTTGAAAATAACAGCTAAGTGTGAATTTCCAAGGAAGGATTTCTAGGCTCCTGCAACTCTCTGGATGAACTCTTTTGTATGAAGACCTTATGAATAAGTGTATTTGTCATGCCTGGTTGTTTCGATGCATGAGGTGGGTATTGCCTCGGGCTGTGCCAGGTTCACTTTTTGTGCTGAGATCCTGTGAGTTTCGAAGGTGGGTAGTGCCTGAAGCATCTTCTAGTTGAAATGAACAAATATTGAGTGGAGTGGGACAGTTTTTGTTTGGTTTAGTTTTTTGAGGCATAATCGACATCTGCGAATTGTACATATTTGTTTATTTATTATCTTTAAATTTTAATTTTAACTTTAGAGTCAGGGAAACGTGCGGGTTTGTTACAAGGGTATATTGTGTGAAGCTGAGAGTGGGGCCTCCATGGATCCTAGAACCCAGAGAGTGAACGTGGTACCCAATAGGAAATTTTTTAGCCCTTGCCTGCCTCCCTAGCTCCCTCCTTTTTGTAGTATCTATTGTTCCCATCTTTATGTCCGTGAACTGCACATATTTAAATGATACCCTGTGGTGAGCTGTGGACACCCAGGAAACCATGACCATGATCAAGGGAATGAACATATTCATCACCACCCCCAAATGTTTGTTGCTGCTCCTTCATAATTCCTTCCTCTCCTATGTCCACTCTCATGTTTTGTCTGCACCGACTGGTGTCTCCTAGAATGTTCTATACATAAAATTGTGTAGAATGTACTCTTGTTTGTCTGGGTTTTTCGTGTGTTTGTCTTGTTTTGCTTTTTACTGAGCATAGGTTTTTGAGATTTATCCATGTTTCAGTTGTATCAATACTTTATCCTGTTTTATTGGTGAATAGCGTGCCTTTATGTAGGTATGCCAGAGCTTCTTGGCCATTCATCTGTTGATGGACATTTCGGCTGGACTGTGTTTTTGTCTCCCAAAATTTATATGTTGAAATCCTAACACCCAGTATGATGGTGCTGTGGTTGGGATGTTTCCTTTTCAAAATTGAGGTGTGCCAATGTGATCGTATTAAGAGAGGTGGCAAGGCTCCTTCCCAGCGAATGAGATCACATGTCTTCATAAAGGCGCTTGATAAAGGGAGTTGGTTCCCTCTTACCCTTCTGCCTTTTGCAATGTGAGGACACAGCAAGAAAGCTCTTACCAGATGCCAGCACCTTCATCTTAGACTTTCCAGCTTCTAGAAATGTGAAGGAGGAAATTTCCGTTCTTTATAAGTCACCTAGTCTCAGGCATTCTGTTATAGCAGCATGGCTGGATTAGGGCAGACCGTGGTAGGGTAAGCCAGAGGAGGAGAGTGCTGCTGTAAGAAACACCAAAAGATCTAGAAGGACTGGGCAGTGGTTAGAGCTTGGGACACTTGTGAAGCGAATGCTGGAAACAGCCTATGTTGCAGTGAGTGAAGCGTTAAGAGTGATTCCGGTGAGAGCTCAGAAGAGGAGGAGAAGTATAGAAAGCCTCCTTCTCCTTAGAGATTACCTAAGTGGTCTCCACAGTGATGATTATTTTGATGAAGTCTCAGAGGGAAGTGAGGAACAAGGTACTGAAAATTGGAGGAAAGTTCACCCTTATTATAAGGTGGCTAAGAATTGTATCCATGCTGTAGGACTTTCTGGAAGGCAGAAAATAAAAGCAATGGCTAGGATATTTAGCAGATGAAATCTCAAAGCAGCTGGGTGTTCAGGATCCTAAGTGGCTTCTCTTACATACTTACAGTAAAATGTGAGAAGAGAGAAATATTTAAAGATGATTTTTAATTAAAAGGGAAGGAGAATGTAAAGATTTGAAAAATTCTCAGCCTGGCCATTTAAAGACTAGAAAAACATGTGTTTAGGAGAGGAACCCAAGGGTATGGCCAAATGACTGGTAAAAAGATGAGTATCGATAAGAGGAAGCCAGGTGCTGTGTACAAGACAATAGGAGAATGACCCCGAAGACACTTCAGAGAGGTTCAAGGCCTTCCCATCGCAGACCCCAAATGCTAGAACCTTGAAGGCAGAATGGATGCGGGGCACCTGTGGAACTTCAGGGCTCACTTCCCAAGGCTACGTGAAGTCTGCTCCCCACATTCTGGCACAGCACTCCCCAAACACGGTGGCTGTTGCTGAAGCAGGCTGACGTGTGGCTCCAGCGGTGGCTTTAGACCTTGGCAGCGCACACTTCCTGCTGATTCTGTGGGCGCACACAATGCAAGAGCTGTGGAGGCATGCCTTCCTCCTCCAAGATGTAAAAGCATGTCTCAGAGAAGGCCCAGGCAGAGAACTGCCACAGGGGTGAAGCCACCACAGACAGCCCCCATAGGGCATTGCCTGGTGGAGTCCTGGGGGCCTGGCTGCCCCCAAGACCCCAGAAAGTGGAGCCATCAGTATGTGACACCAGCCTGGGAGAGCCACAGGCATGTGACTTAAATGTATGAGAGCTAAGGCGTGGATCCGGCAAAACCAGCCAAGTGGGGCTGCCCAGGGCCTTGGGGGTTCATCCTCTACCCCAGTGTGTCCAGGAGGTGGCACATAGAGTCAAAGACTGTTCTTCAGTCTTAAGATATAATGTTTTCCCTGTTGGGTTTTGGGCTTACTTGTGGGACCTGTTTTCTTTCCTCTCTCTTTTGGTACTATCCTGTGCCTGGCCCTCCACTGTATTTTGAAACTGTATAACTTGTTTGATTTCACAGGTTCACACCTGGAAGGAAACTTGCCTTAGGATGAATTGTACCTTAAATCTCCTGCATGCAATGTTTGGATGAGATTTGGGACTTTAGACTCTAAAGTTGATGCTGAGATGAGTTAATGCTTTTGGGCTATTGGCATGGGATGAATGTATTCCGGATGTGAAAAGGATGTAGAATTTGGGGGCCAGAATCAAGTGAGGTTCTCTTTTGCCCTTTTGCCTTCCACCATGTGAAGATGCAGTGGCAAAGCTCCCAGCGGATGCTGGAGCCTGAATCTTGGAATTTCCAGTCTCCAGAACTGTGAGGAAATAAATTTCTGTTACCCAGCCTTAGGCATTCTGTTACGGCAGTACAAAATGTGGTAAAATGATGGTATCAGGAGCCGGGGCATTTGGGAGGTGATTAGATCCTGACATCAGAGCCTTCATGAATGGGATTCATGTCCTTATGAAAGAGACTGGAGAGAGGTTTCTTGCCCCTCCCTCCGTGTGAGATTAACGCAAAAAGGCCATTTATGAACCAGGAAGAGGGCCGTCAACCAGACACCAAATCAGCTGAGACTTGATTTTGGACTTTCCAGCCCCCACAAGGCTGTAGAGAACAGAAATTTATTCCTCACAGCTCTTCCAGAGATGGTATGTATGGTATTTTGTTACAGCTATTTCATTATAGCTGCCTGGATGGATTAAGACAGGGTGTCTCTAGGTTTGGCAATTACATTAAAAAGGCTGCTGTAAACATTCATGTACAAGTCTTTGTGTAGACACAGGCTTTCATTTCTCTTGGGTAAATAGGAGTGTATTGTCTGGATCATATGGTAAGTATTCATTTAATGTTTTCTGAAATAACCCACAGATTTTCCATAGCGATAGTATCATTTTATATTGTCATTAGCAGTGGGTGAGTGTTTCAGGTTCTCCTTATTTCTGGCAGCATTTGGTATGGTCAGTCTCTTTACAATTAGCCACTCAGATAGATGTGCAGCGCTCCTGATTTGCATGTTTCTAAGGACAAGTGATGTTGAACATCTGTCCATGTGGTTAGTTGCTGTATATTTTCTTTGGCAGTGTCTGTTCAACTCTTTTGCCCATTATAAGATAATGGAGTTGTTTATTTTCTCATTGTTGAATTTCGAGGGTTCCTTACACATTTGGATATCAGCTCTTTATCAGATCTATGCTATACAAATGTTGTTTCCCAGTCTGTCTTTTCATCCTCTTAATAGTGTACCGTATGTTTCAGAAGACAAAAGTTTTTCAGTGTGGTGAAGTGTTTTTTACAAATTGTGCTTTTGGTATTGAATCAAAGAAATCCCTTTCCAATCTAAGATCATAAAGATTTCCTCCTATGTTTATTTCTAGAAGTTTGTAGCTTTAGGTTTTACATTTAGCCTAGGATTCTTTTCCACTTGATTTTTATGTAGAGTAGAAGGTATGGGTTAAAGTTACTTTTTTGGGTATGGATGTTTTTGCCTATGGATATATACATGTCAAAGTTAGTCTAGCAGTATTTATTGATGTTTATTTTCCATTGAACTAACTACCTTTGTCAAAATCAGTTGTTCATGTATTTCTGAGTCTATTTCTGGACACTGTATTCAGTTTCATTGATCTCTCTGTGTATATTTATGCCAATACCACACTATCATAATTACTGTAGCTTTAAAATAACTCTTGAAATAAGGTGGTGTTAGTTGCATGATTTTATCATTTTTTAAAATGTTGTTTTGGCTATGCTGGGTTCTTTGCATTTGCATTTGAATTTTACAATATGTTTGTCAATTTCTACATTAAAAACCCTGTTGAAGTTTTGATCAAAATTGATTTGAATATACAGTTAACTTGGGGGAGAAGTGACATCTTAGCAGTATGAGTTTTCTAACCCATGAACATGGTGTAACTCTATTAGGTCTATTAAAGTTTCTGTGAAATATGTGCTGGTTTCCACTGCATAGGTCTTTCACGTCTTTTGTCATGCTCATCTCTATTTTTTATTTTTGTAGGCTATGGTATAAGGAATATTTTTAATGAAAAATTTCAATTGTTTTTTGCTAGTATACAGAAATAAAATTGTTTTTTGTGCATTGATCTGATATCCCACAATCTTGTTAAAATTATTTATTAATTCCAGCAGCTTTTCTAGATCCCACTGGATTTTCATATCATCTGTGAATAAAGACAGTGTTACCTCATCCTTTCAAATCTACATGGCTTCTGTTTCTGTTTTTTCCCTCCCACTTGTCACACTGGCTGGATCTCTCATTAAGTGTTGAAAAGAAGTAGCAAGAGCAATATCTTTGCCTTGTTGCTGATTTAGAAGGAAGCAGTCAGTCTTTACACCGTGTGTTTGTAATAGTTGTTTCATGGATGTTTCTTCTCAAGTTGAGAAAGTCCTTTTCTCTTCCTAGTTTGCAGAGCTGTTGAAAACAAGGAAAGGATGTTAACTTTGGTCAAGTTTTTTCCCCATGTCTATTGGGATGAACCAATTTCTTCTTCCTAGTATGTTGAATTACATTGATTGACTTAAGAAAATTTAAACTTTTATTGAATTGTTGGAAACTTGGTCAAGATGTATTATCCTTATATATGTAGTTAGATTTGATTTACAAAATTCTTTTGAAAACTTTAGCCAAAATATTCATGAAGGATACTCATCTGCAGTTTTCCTTCCTTGAGATTTACTTGTGATTCGGGGGTCACAGTAATTTTGACCTGAGAATAAACTGGGAAGTGTTCTCTACTTGTCAGAAGAAAGAAAGAAAGAAACAGAGAAAGACAAGAAAGAGGGAAAGACAGAGAGAAAGAGAGAGAGGAGAGAGAGAGAAAGAAAGGAGAGAGAAAGAAAGTATTCTGAAGAGTTTACATAGAATTGATATTAATTCTTCCTTATATGGAAGAATTTATCCACATAAATAAATTTGGTAGAATTTATCCTTGAACTCATGTTTGCAGGAAGGTTTTTAACTAAAAATTAAATTTCTTTTATATGGGGTTATTCATGTTATCTACTGTGTCTTGAGTTTGCTTCAGTGATTTGTCTTTGAAGAATTTCTTGCATCTGCATTGTGGAATATATCAGCATAAAGTCGTGAATAGCATTCCCTTAGTCTTCTTTTTGACATCTGTAGGCCCTGAAATGATGTCACTGCTTTTATTCTCAATGTTGGTAATTTTGTTTTTTCCCTCTTTTGTTTGTTTTTGAAGAGCTAACTTCTTGTGTCATTGATTTTTCTGTATTTTTGTTTTCCCTTTTATTGACTTCTGGTATTTATTATTTTCTTTTCTCTACAAACTTTGGGTTTAATATTATCTAATTTTTGTAGTTTTATAAAGTGGAAGCTTAGGACATTGATTTGAAACTTTCTTTTTTAAGAAATAGACTTTCAGTGGTTGTCAATTTTCGTAAATATTTCTTGCCTAAGCAGCCCACAATGTTATGTTTCTATTTTTATTCAGTTCAGAAATCTCACTTATGCTTTTATTTTTCTTTCCTTTTCTCTATTTTATTTCGAGTTATTTCTAATGCAATGTCTTCAAATACATTCACCTTTTATCCTGCAAAGTCTCGTGTATAGCTGCTTCCATCTGTGTATTTTCATCTCAGATATTGTTGATTTTATTTCTAGAAGCTCAGCTTAGTCTTTTCTGTTATCTTTCAAGGATCTAGTTAACTTTTTGAGTATCGAGAATAGACTTATAGCAACTTAAAAAACGTCTTTGTCTGCTAATCCTGACATTCAAAAAGGGAAGGAGGATTAGACCCAGAAATATCGCTCGTCTCCCATCAGACCCTCTCCTAACATTTCCCCTTCCCTCCTTCTTCATTCCATTTTATCACTTGTTTTCTCACTTGGAGGTACGTTTTTGTCATTAAAATTTTTTTTTCTCTTTTCTATTTTTAACCTCCTAGACGTTTCGAGATTCTATTTCTTTTTTTCTTATGGTGGGTCCCTTGTCTCAATGTTGTTTATGTTTGCAGAGCAGTAGCCTATAAATGTGTATGTAATTGTGATTCCCTGAGTGTGCTCACACAATGATCATTGAATTCTAATAGATTTCACTCTGAAATTCATAGCCAGTTCACACACAAAAAAATGGAAGAATATGTAATCAAGAGTAAATATATCTTTTAGCAAGAAACAAGCCAAAATATTACCCGACCCTAACGTTGTGGAGTCTGTGGATAAACACTTCTGCATTTTCTCCCTGTTTCTAATTCTCAGAGGCAAAGAGGCTAATGACGTTAGTCATGTCAGTCCATCTGTCCCCTTTCCTCCTGGGGTACAATCAGTTGACATTTCTTTGGCAGTCTGGGAGGCTAACCTGGCAGCCTCCTTTGCATCTGTCTTTTGTGCAGATTGCACAGGGAGCCCTTGCATCTCTTCTGCTGGGCATGATTCATGGAGGCTTGCTTAGTTGATGAGCTGGGACTCCTTTGATCAGGTCTGATGTGATGAGGGAGGTGGGGTGAGTTGAAATGCCAGATTGAGTTCTAAATTCTTTCGTAGATCTGTAACTCAATGGAAAAATAAAAGTATTTGGTGGTACCTGTTTTGATAAGAGCCCTGAGCCCTGTTGAAAGAAACAGTGAATGTGGAGAAACAGATGGGGGCAGAGCGTGGTTGCCTGGTCCTCAGGAAGCTTGTATTTAAGACCAGTTTTCTTCAGTGAGAGTTTGCAGGATATACCAGCTCAGTGACCTCAGAAATGTTTGGATAGGGGTGGGGATATAAAGAGCTATTGCAGTGCTTTCTTCCAACCCAAGGGGACAGATCGGACTTTTTGCACATCCTCTCTGAAGCCATGGGCTGAGAATTGAAAAACAGCATGTAAGGGTGAATGTGGGTATGGATTGGCATATGTGCTCCCTCTTCCTGTGTTATCTGAGGTCCTGCTTCCCTGGAGGACTTGAGAAGGACTTGGCAGAGTGTTGCCAGGGTGGAGGGAAGGAGAGAGGCCACTCTGAGCAGGGGAAGGAGGCTTACCCTTGGTGTTCAGGGATTGAGACATTCATGGGTCACTGAACAGATTGTGCTGATAGACTTTGCTTCTTTCCACAAAATGTTCTTTCTCAAGCAGATATCTAGTAATATACTATTTTAAAGAAAGGCACATATAGGTTATGTTTGTTTCCAGGGCATTCAAAGGAAAATCACGTTATTTTAATAATAAGGAAAAGCTTACACTTTGAGAATATACCATCACTTAGGGTGATGTGTTTCTTAAGAAACATTTTTCCTAACCTTGTGCTTAAAAATAATTGAAATTTTAGAATTACACTTTCCATGCATTTAGCACTCTAAGGAATCTGCGGGGATCTGAAACTGCAAGGCCACCAGTAGGTGGAAGTTTCCAGAAGAGACTCATATGTTGCAAGGATTCTTAACAACCGTGTGGGTTTGGATATAAATGTGTTTAAAGCACAGGTTTTCATGTATCATCTCTTTTAAATGTCCCTGAATTGGGTTTTATCATTTGTTGACATTCCCTCACATTCACCGCATGTTGGCCATTGCCAGGGTGAGTATTGCAGTGTCAGCAGCAGAACGGTTGGTCGTGTCCGGGGTTGCAGAGCACAAATGCTCCATGTGCGAGCTTTTTGTGGGAGCGTTTTGACATCGAAGTCTCCCACCCCCACTGATGTTCAGGTCCTCTCAATTGGACTGCGGATCCCTGAGACCCTCTGCGGGTTCCAGCCTGAGTGTGGTGAATGGGCCGACATGGCACGAGGCAGTGTGACTGCCGGTTGCTGGGGAGGCAAGAGTCAGATTGCCTGGGGCCCTGAGACGACAACCCCCTGTCTAGATTCAGCTAACTGTTGGTCCAGGGTCAAACTAAGAGCGTATATAGGTTTGCTATATTGAAAATCCATTCTGACTGAATACATGGGGGTTACACCAGGCATAGTATATCTTTATCCCTCAGAAAAGATGATTATCTGTATATGGGAGGTAAGATTGCAGGTCCCAGAGTTTGGAGTGCAATCCTGTACCTTTCTGCTCTATGTCAGTTTACTCATTGTTTGAATGATGATAATAATAATAGTAGTAATAAAAATAGTAATACCATTAGTACCCACCTTAAAAAGGTGTGGGGTTTAGATAGAAAAATGTATATGAAATGCTAACCACCATCTCTCGTCACAGGAGGCACTAAAAGCAGGTGGCTATTATTCAAATAAAAATAAATAAAGTATGTGACAGAGTGACAGAGAATGCACTGTTGATCAGCATGTGTGTGCCTGTGGGAAGAAGTTAGACTCCAGTAAGTTCAATATGGGAAGGGACCTCAAAGCGTGCAAGATTTCCATCTTAGGGAGAAATCATTTCAGTTTCAAAAAACTGTCGCGTTTTGTTTCTGGTTTTGTTTTGTTTTGTGGTTCCCCATGTAAAATTTACTTACTAATTTCTCGCTTAAACCTACCATGGAAGAAAAGATTTGGGGGAGTTTTCATAGGTGGGAAGAAAAGACAAATTGCCTTTCCATGCCTGAAGACACAGTTTCCTTGGATTTCCCGTCTCAGTGTCAAGAAAAAGCATGTTTGCTGTCTGTTTCAGCTTCTGGGATCTGGGAAGAACATCCAGGATGTTTTGCTTATTTCACCTATCTGGAAGCTCTGGTCACCACACACATTGTTGTTATTATCATTTTGAACAGTTGTTAGATCAATTAAGAATTAGAAAAATAAAAGACTTTATTTTACCATCACTTATTTTTTTCTTTAATGCTTTTCCTTTCTTTACACAGATCCGAGTTCCTGACCTATATGTATTTTTTTTTCTCTCTGAAGAACTTCTTTTAACATTTCTTGCAAAGCAGAACTGCTGTCAACAAATTTCCTCAATTTCTGTTTGTTTGAGAAACTGTTTCTCCTTTGCATTTCATGGATAATTTTGCTGAATACAAGATTCCAGGTTGTTAGTTTTCTTCTTTCAACAATATAAATACATCACTCTACTCTATGTTCTCATGGTTTCTGAAAGAAAATTTGATGTAGTTCTTATCCTTTCTCCTCTTTCTTCCAGATCTTCACTGTGCTATGTTTGTTCTCATGGTTTCTGGAAGTCTGGTATAAATCTTATTTTTGTTCCTCTAAAGACAAGGCTTCTTTTCCTTCTGACTTTCGTGAAGATCTTATCTTGGTCTTTGGTTTTCTGCAGTTTGAATATGATATGCTGAAGTGTACATTTCTGGGGGTCATTTATTCTGTTTAGTGTTCTCCGAGCTTCCTGCATCTGTGGTCTAGTGTCTGTCATTAATTTTGGAAAATTCTTAGCCATTGTTACGTTGACTATTTCTTAAGTTCCTGTCTTTCTTCTGGTACTACCATGATGTATATATTTGTTATACCTTTTATAATTGCCCCATGGTTCTTAGATATTCTGTCAGTGTCTTTTTTCTCTTTATTTTTCAGTTTGAGAAGTCTCTATTGACATATTTGTAAGCTTACTGATTCTTTCCCAGCTATGTCTGATCTCCTGATGGGCCCATCAAAGGCATTCTTCATTGCTGTTACAGCGTTTTTGGTTTCTAGCATTTTCTTTTGATCCTTATTTAGTGTTTCTATCCCTCTGCTTACATAACCCATCTGTTCTGGCATACCATGCACATTTTTTCTATTAGAGCCCTAAGCATATTAGTCATAGCTATTTTTTATTTTTTTTCTGATAATTACAAAATCTCTACTGTATCTAAATCTGACTCTGATGCTGGCTCTGTCTCCAGACTGTGTATTTTGCCTTTTAGTGTCTTTTGTAATTTTTTGTTGAAAAACAGACACGATGTAGTGGATAAAGAGAACTAAGTTAAATCAGTCTTTATTGTGAGGCTTTATGTTTATCTGGTTAGGAGTTTGACTATATTTACTCTTTGCTGTAGCCGTAGATGTTAGAGGTTAAATTTTGATCTATGTGCTTGTTTTTGTCTTCTCTTTTGTCTATGGGTTTCTCTAGACATTCCTTCTTAAATAGAATCTGAGCCTTTCAGTTCCTCAGTGGTGATTCCTTGTTATTATACAAGAGCTCTGTTGGGATCCTGGTAAGTTATCAGCGAGAAGTGCTTTATATTTCTGTGATTAGGCCGCAGTTTTTAATGAGTCTGTGCCCCTGGGCTATGCCCCTCCCAAGTGCTTCTCAGCTCTTTTTCTCCCCCTTAAGTGAGACAAGAGGAATAGATTTATCTGGAGTTAGGTATTTTCCTTCCCCCAAATTGATTAGGCTCTAGTAAACTCATTATCCTTGTAGATAGGCGTTTCTTAAGGGGAAGAAGGCACTGTGGGTGGATTTTAAGATGATTTCTTTTATAAAAAAATTTTTTAAGAGGCAAGATCTCACTATGTTGCCCAGGCTGTTCTCAAACTCCTGGCCTTAAGTAAGCCTCCTACCTGAGCCTTCTGCGTTCTGAGAGTACAGGTGTGAGCCACTAAGCCCAGCTGAAGATTGTTTCTTTTCCCCTCCTCCTGCTGGAAACACAAGGGGATTTTTCTGTTGTCTTCATCTGAGAATTTGATGGGCTTGTTGGTGGCAAAAACTCTCAAAAGTATAGGGGCTCTCCTAAGACTGGGCCCCTAGGATTTTTTAACTCTCCAGGTAGGCTGTGCTCCATCTACAATCTCCAGCAAGTATTCAGAATGTGCCCTCTATGTTTTCCCACAGTTGCTGGCTGCAACAGCAGTTTCCCCTTTGTGAGCAATGATTCTCTGTATCTGTCTCTCTCTCTCTCTCCAGTTTTCAGGGCTCTGTCCTATGGATTCAGTTTTTGGATGGATCTAATGAGAGTTGTTTTGTTTGTTTGTTCATCTTTTTGTTATTGTTGTTGTGAGAACAGGAGTGACGAACTTCAAGCTCTTTACATGTAGGAGTGGGAAGAAGTCTGCCACTTCTTCCCTGGTTTCAGGATCACCTCCTCTGGGAGTGGGGAGTGTAGCTCTCAGGTTGTGGAAACGTCTGGTGGGACTCCTCATACCAGGCCAGCAGGGGCACATGAAATGCCTGTGTATTCAGCATGATTTCATAGGAAAAATTCCTTTCCATTTCCTCTCTTATGTTTCCTCTTGCTGTTTCATTTTTTCTGGAAACGCTTGGAGACTGTGCTAGGAACGCTGAGCCAGCTTGGGGCTCTGCCAGTAGTCAGCTGAGTGAATCCAGGCAACTCAATAACCTTTCTGTGCTTTGGATTTTCTCACCTGTGAAAACATTTACTGATACATGTATTCTTCAACTGATTCTTGTCAGAGTCAAATAAAACAACGTACAAAGACTCTTTAGAATGAGAAATCCCTGTCGATGGATTATTAGTGCAGATTTACTTTGGCCAGCTGTAACTGTTGTGACATTAGAGCCTTAACATTTGAAAGACGTTTGAACCTGGGTGTGGGAGAGATCTTCCTGTGCCGTTCTGGTCTTCATGGACTCCAATGTTTGCATATATTCTCCCTCGATCCTTCATGTAATCTATAGTTTTCTTAAAGTTAGGAATCTAAGTCCTTTGCTCTATAGGGAGAATTTTTGTCCAGTAGAAAAGAAATGAACTTTACTCAAAACTGGACACATTAGAACTAGGCTAAGTCAAACGAGATTTCTTACTCTGATTGTGTGTAGTTCTGATTCACAGAGCATCCTAGTTTACGTGCATTTATGCTATACCGTTATCAAAACCTTGTAAATAATATGAAAAAAATAGTTTTCTCTGCCTTCATTGCAAAAGCTATTGGCATTATCGCATGTAGACTTGTGACTAAGGTAAATATGCATGTATCCTTATCAGCTACCTCCAAATAGCAGTCAGCCATGCATGATGCAAAACATCAGCCTTGAACTGTTTCAGTGCAAAACTTAGGGAATGAATAATAACAATCTAATGCCATCTCTGGCTTCCAAGCTGGAGTGAAAGTATTGGCTTTTTTGAGTTGATTACAGTCTTGGAGGGATAGAAAATTAGTTTTGAATTATAACGGATTGTTTTACCAAATACTCGTACCTAAAGATTTCACAGAAATATGAAGGAGAGCTTTGTGATTGATGTTCAAACATGGGAACTTTTGTATCCGAAAATGTTTCTGCTGCCACCAAGAAAAGGTAATTTAGCTGTTACTACCTTTCTCCTGCACACAATCTGTTTGACCTCTTATTTCTATGTAATGTTAAAGTGTATTTCAGTTGGATGTCCTCTCACTTAGACTACCACAAACCAGAAAAGGAATTGTTTCTGAGAAGAGGAAGATCACTTCCATGAGTTTAATTCATGTTTGGAAGGCAGAAAAAATACTTGGCTTGAAGCCAATCAATATTGAGTTGATCAGTGGGGGAAGTAGTCAAGCAGAGGTTGATATGTTCTTCTGGGTTATTCTCAATTCCACTTTTTAAAATAATTATGTTCTCTTTAGTCCAGTTTACTATAGACTGATATATGGCAAGCTACTGAGAAGAATCAGTAAATTCTAATCATAGTCGCTTAAACCAACACACGACCCTGGTGTAAGGCTCCAGTGAGCAGGTTCGTTATAACAGATACAATATAAATAATATGTTTTTATTAAGGGTGCTAAAACTAGAAGATACAGCATTATATTTGGAGGGTCCATGAGATGCACATAGGAATGGGTTGTGGGTTAGTTTACTGGGTCACTACCAAGGCCTTTATTTGTTCCTTTTTTTCAACTGGTTGAGAATTTTTGAAATGACCTAAAAATTGGGTCTTGATATCAGTAGGTAGGAAATTAATTAAGTGTGGGAGAAGAACTCCAAGGGAAGGAGCAGATAAGTAACCTTATTTCTTGTAATTCCTTTTTCATGAGATTAGGTCATTAAACAAATTGTGATTCGATTTTTCTTCTTCCTCCCCTTTCCGGAAGAACCTGATTGCAAATTCCCTTCGCCATGGGTCATTTACTTGCTGTCTACCCTCCTTACTGTGAGAGGCTGCAGGCTCAGCTGCGGTGGCTGCCTGGAAGCAGAGTGGATGTAATGAATGGAAGGGATACTGATAGGGCCAGAGGCTCCCTGGGGTGGCCTTTTCGGGATTCACGCATGCGAAGTCCTGTAATTTTTACTTTCTATTGTTCTGGCTTCTTTTTTCTTCTCCCGTTTTTTTGCATCTTGATGGTTCTTTCCTTCCCTGCTAGGAAATTTATAAAGAAATCATTTCTTTGCTTCATGTTACCACAAAAACTCATACATAAAACTTATATATTAAAAAAGGGGAAAGAGGGAAGAAACGAATGCACGAGGAGCCCAAGGGATGCGAGAGAGGATGTGAATGAAAGACAGAGCAGGGAGAGCAAGACTGGGCCTCAGTGTCTCAGCCCCACATCAGATTTTAGCACAGTGTCCAACCTGGGCCAAAATCATCCCGAAGAAAAATGCAGGCAAGGGAGAGGAGGGAGTAAGGATGGAGAATGGGAAGATGCGTTACGCATTATGTACCCAAGGAGGGAGAGTGAGTGGGAAGGGGAGAAGAGGGCTCGGTCGTGCTGGGGTTTGAGAGAGATCTGTAGAACAAGTGAGATTGGTCAGAAGGCTTGCATTTCCACTGACGTAATCATGCATCTGATGATGACAGGTGTTAGATAATGCCTTGCACAAGAGATGAAGACTCTCGCTCTGTTCATCTGTCCCCTCTGCCTGTCTCCTGTGAACGCTTGCCACCTGATCCACGTTTTGTCCTAATGTTTATGGTGACACCAACGTGGCAAGGCTGAGAGTTGATTTGACTTGGCTCATTTGTGTCTAGGCAGTTGCTTCTGTAGGCAGGTGCATGTACGAGTGAACTTAGGATTTAATAAAGCTCTCAAATTTTAAAATCTTCACCAGGTTCTAAGTCTCACATACACATATATAATCTTGGTCTTTGAAAGATGGCGTTGATTCCTTTAGAGCATGTGTGAAGAGTCTTCTGCTTCTCTGATTTCCTTATCCCCCATCCCCAAAGAAACACAAACAACCACAAAACCAGTATTGGCCTAGCGTCCCAGAAGCTTCTTCCACGGACAGAATGGTTAAGTGCTGGTTCAGCCTCAAGTTAGCCATCGCTCCTGCCAAGGTTTAGAGTGGGAAGGGCTGGCGGGGATCATGGAGCTGGTGATGGGTAGCGGGCACCCTCTGGTCATTCATTCCAGTACCCACAGCTGGCATTTGCTCATCCTGTCCCATTGATCACGTGGCTGATGTTCCCAATTGGTGTTTGTCCTGTGCCCAGAACAGCCGTCTATCCAGTAAGCAGGACTTGCGGGGAGGAAAAGGTACTGGATATACCCGCCATCGACTCCTAACTATGCCATGGGTCTCCCTTTAGTTTATGGTAATTAATAACTGATTTTGAGCTTTCCACTCAAATGACCAGTCTTGTGATCATTATGAAATAGAGAAAACTTTCTTTTTTTTTTTGAGATGGAGTTTCGCTTGTGTTGCCCAGGTTGGAGTGCAATCTTGTGATCTTGGCTCACTACAACCTCCGCCTCTTGGGTTCAAGTGATTCTCCTGCCTCATTCTCCCGAGTAGCTGACATTACAGGCATGCAGCACCATGCCCAGCTGATTTTGTATTTTTAGTAGAGACGGGGTTTCTTCATATTGATCAGGCTGATCTTGAACTCCTGACCTCAGGCGATCCGCCTGCTGTGGCCTCCCAAAGTTCTGGGATTACAGGTATGAGCCGCCGCACCTGGCCAAGAAAACTTTCTAATTTTAGTTTCTTTCACTTTTTGACTGAAGGTGATATGTCATAAAGTATAGGGGTGTCTTCCTCAGTAATAGGTTGTCCACTGGACTCAAAAGCGTGCTCTCGAAAAGACGAAAGTGAATAAGATTCAGTAACTTGTAACTTACTAAAAATTAAAATAATAGCTGTTTATTCTAGGTAATTATTTGGTTTGAAGGAGGGCTTCTTTTTAAATGCACATTTTCTATTGATGTGAAAAGAACATTCATCACAGAAGTACTTATTAAAACTCTGTCAGCAGGTGTAATTAAACAGGACCAGATATGCTGTAGGGCAGCAGAAGCAATCAGTATGGAAAATGTGAGAGCTGCCCTATTTTGCTCTTATCAGTCAAACTTTTATCAATTAAATGAAAAACAAAACAAAAGGATGTGAAAGTTGTAAACATTTTCTATTGTACCATTTTTTATTATTCTGAGAAACGATTGAGAAGAAAGGAAGGGAGAGAGAGAAAAGGGAAGGGAGGAAGGAATGAAGAAAAGAGAGAAGGGTGGGATGGGAGAGGTCAGCGGGGGGAGGCGGGAGGGGAGGAAAGAGTAGAGAAGGAGCCACATGGCGTCGAGATGTGTCGGGTTGCGCTGATTTAAGGCACTGCGCAAACGTCTCCTCCTAGCATCCCCTCCCTCTTTTGTGTCTAGGCAGTTGCTTCTGTATGCAGCTACATGTATGAGTGAACTTACGATTTAATAAAGCTCTTTGAAATTTTAAAATCTTCACCAGATTCTAAATCTCACATACATATATATAATCTTCATCTTTGAAAAGGTGGCATTGATACATTTCTTGTGAAGTTCCCTTAAATTATGAAACTGCAAGAGAAAGCTGAAAACTTAAGTGTTCAATCCAGCCCCCCGGAGCCCAGCGGAGTGTCATCTGACGTGGGATGAGGGGAAGACACGGGTCAGGAGGAGGTTCAGAACACCCAGAGCCTCCTCCCCGCACCCTCACCCCCTAGGGTGGCAGGGAAAGGCCCTACGCCCCAGAGCCAGCTTGCTGTCCCTTTGTCCGCCTTGGCATGGAGCCACGTGGTGCACCACAGCTGGCAGCGCGGTCGTCTAGCTTATGCCTGTTTTGCTGAGCTTGTCAGTTCTACCTTGGCACTTTCCCAGATACAGCTACTATTAATGCAATAACTTCCATTTTGTGGAGAACCGTCACACTCTAGGTAGAGCTTCTGTCAAATATATTCCTTCCAAAGCAGACCTTGTGCAAGCTGGCGATTCACAGCAACTCCTGGATGGCGTCCCACGCCAGGTGCCCTGTGGTTCAGTAGCGTCACTGTGTTGGCCCGCTAAGGAGGCTGTGTTCGTACTGTCTCAGCATTTCCCTGGGACATTGTCAGGGCAAGGCAGGGCAACACTGCTGGCCTGTTACCTTCACTTTGTGAAAATCCTTTGATCTGGGGTATATTTCCATGAGCTGTGACACTATTATCAAATTAATTGTTAAAGCCACACCGTATGACCATCTAAATGTTTCTGAGTTGTCAACACTTATTCTTGCCTTCTGATAGGAATTGTGTGAGTTTTAGAGCTTTAGGTATAGTAATGGACTGGTTATTTATCAGTACCACCTAGTTATTTATCAATATCACTTTGTGAGGGTACTGTGTATTGTCAACAACAGCAAAGAGGTGGGAATGCCCCTTGAAAATTCCAATGACATCTCTTCTTCATTTGTTGAAAATCTATTTTTACTTCCAGTCCTTCTTCAAAATAGTTGGTGGTCCTTTTTATGTCGGTCATTCATATTTTAGGAACATAAGAACCACCTTAGAAATGGGTGCAATGGCTCATGCCTGTAATCCCAGCAGCTTGGGAGGCGGAGGTGGGAAGATCCCTTGAGGCCAGGAGTTCGACACCAGCCAGGGCAGCATAGCAAGACCCCCTGTTTCTAGGAAAAATAAAAAAATTAGCCGGGTGTGGTGGCACACATGTGTAGTCCCAGCTACCCAGGAGGCTGAGGGAAGATAGTCTGAGGTCAGGAATTCAAGACCAGACTGAGTAACATAGCGAGATTCTTCTCTACAAAAAATATTAAAAATTTAGAAATTTAGTGAGGATTGGTGGTGCACACCTTTTATTTTAGCTACTTGGGAAGGCTGAAGCAGGAAGGTCACCTGAACCTAGGAGTCTAAGGCTGCAGTGAGCTCTGTTTGCACCACAGTACTACAGCTTGGGTGACAGAGTGAGACCCTATTTCTAGGAAAAGAAAAAAGACCATGTTACCTACTGAGATCAGTCCAGATTTCCTGCCATCGACTGCACATTTGTGGGTCTTTATAGCCATCTTTTAGAGTCCACTCCTATTAGCACTAGATCCCTTTAATAATTTAGTTTGAATAAACTGTTTCATAATTGTATTGAAAGTAATCTTGAATCTAATTATTTCCTTTGGTCCTGCATTACTTTTTGAGATAAGCCATCTGTTTGTTACCTAACACTGTATCATTTTTTTCTAAATGATATCTTTTTATACTCATATATGGGGTTACACATAACACAAATACTTGGTCAAGTATGTTCAGAAATATAGAAAACAAACCCAAATTCTCTTTTCCCTTGGAAATTGTGCTTTTATAGACTTGGCTCCTATCCTGTGTCTTCCGCCATTCTAATCAGCAGTCATTCGTGCCTCCATTCCTCTATCATCAGCTCCATCTCCTCGGGAGATGCCTTAGCCTGTGTTTTGCAAGATTCCTCAGCTCTGCTAAGAATTGCCTTAGCTGGCTCCCCTGTAAGCAGACCCTGAGAAGATGAGCTGAGAGGAAGGGGCTTCATCTGAGAGGGTCCTGAGTGCCAGCAGAGAGAGACCCAGGCGGGAGGGCAGCCAGAAAAGCCCCAGCCTGGAGCTTCATCCCACGGGACCTGCGGGAAAAGGTGTGCAGGCCAGGCTTCATTGTCATCTGTCCCCGAGGAAAGGAGGAGGCACAGAGCAGGCACATCTAACCTTATCGCACTTAGCTTTAGATATTGTTGTTGTTGTTTTTTTTAAGTTTCTGTTTACCATTTTTATTTGCATTTATTTGATTTTCACTGTAGTTAATTTGTCATTTGCTTTTTGTACTTTTTTTTTTTTTTTTTTGTAGTAGAGACAGCGTTTCACTATGTTGGCCAGGCTGGTTTCAAACTCCTGACCTTGTGATCCGCCCACCTCAGCCTCCCAAAGTGCTGGGATTACAGGCGTGAGCCACCGCGCCCAGCCAGATACCAGCCAGATACTGTGTTTTTTACAAACTGAAGGTCTGTGGCAGCCCTGTGCCCAGCGAGGCTATCAGTCTCCGTATTTCAGCAGCATTTGGCACTTATTGTGTCCCTGTCACATGTTGGTAATTCTTGCAGTATTTGAGACTTTTCTGTTATTATTCTGTCTGTCATGGTGGCCTGTGATTAGTGGTCTCTGATGTTACCACTGTAGTTGTTTGGGGCATCATGAACAGAGTCCACAGAAGATGCGAGCTTAGTCCATCAGTGTCGTGTATTCTGACTGCTCTGCCAGCTCTTTCTCTCTCTCTCTCTCTCTCTCTCTCTCTCTCTCTCTCTCTCTCTCTCTTCCTCCCTCCCTCCCTCCCTCCCTCCTGTTTTTGTGCTTCCCTTTCCTATCCCCCTGAGGCAGGAAAGTCTGAGAAACAAACCTCTTGAACACCGAACTGAGAAGGAAGTGGTGATTTATTTGGCCGTGAGCAAGGTGGCATAGTTGCGTGACAGCCAAACTCAGCCCACAAAGAAAGTCCCTGCCCTTTTAAAGGCTTACAGCTCTAGAAATTACATGTGAAAGCATCTTGGGCTTACAACTCCGGAAATTACATGTAAAAGGGTCTTGACCTATGAAGTAGGCATGGGGTGGGGGTGGTTTGATCTTGTTTAAGTGAAAACAATGCCTTCTGGAAAGATTCCTCCATACCATGCCTGCGATCTATAGGAGGGCAATTAAGGTGGCCCCTGGTTTGCCAGCCGTTACTTCTATTGAAATGCAGTGTGGAAGTCAAGGGGGAGGTCGCCTTAGATGCTTGGGTCTTCTTCCTCACCCTGAGAGCCAACACTGTTGGAAAAAGGCCACTTAATAACCCTACAATGGCCTGTAACTGTCCAAGTGCAAGGAGGAGTTGCGTGTCCCTCACTGTAAATCAGAAGCTGGAAATGATTAGGTTTAGTGAGAAAGGCATGTGTGAACATTTCTCTCGTACTCTTCATCATTTCTTCTCCTCACCTGGACTGACTGCCTTCCGCTGCATTTCCCCGTCCCCACCTGTGACCGTCAGACCTCCACCCTGCATCCAGGTGTAGGTGGCAGTGTGGGGGTGTACCTCTTGTCTCTTCAGTGTCAGTTCCCATCCTCCTGGATGGATCCAGCCTTGTGTGTAAGTTTCGGACTGAAGGAAACGTTAGGGTCTTCAGAGGACGTCCTGAGAGTGTTCCTCACCCCCTTCCGAGGTTTCAAAATGAGAGTGTGGAGCTGTTCATTTGTTAAGTCAGTCTATTAACCTAACCATGCACACCCTGAAGCTCCTCCTGCTGTCAGTCTTACGCTTAAATCTCACTTCTAAAAGTTCCTCTGTGGTTTTTCCCATTCCTTGGAGGAAGGGAACCTATTATATTCCTTATAATAACTCAGCAGCATCTGAAAACCCAGAAATGGATTTGTGCCCTTCCCCTTCTAGATTAGTTATGAAAATGTCACAGTGACCTCCACGGCCCCCTAGAGAGGTCTCCAGTCCTCTGATTGGAGACATTCTTCATACCGTTTTTTCGTTTTCCACAAGCCAGGTCCCCACTCATGAGTGTAAAATCTTATATTGTTTCAGAGCTGCTAACAAGTTGTTTGCGTTTTGTTCCCCTGAGCATTTGGTGGAAAAGCCATAAAAGTGTTTTCAGCTCTAAACTCATGATGTATATTGGGATTCCTCCTGTCTTCCAGCTCTAGGAGATGAAAGGTGGCAGACCGTCTTCTCACACAGGTCAGGTTCACTTACGTCTTCTCTGCTAAGACAATCATGTCTGCACGTAGAGGTCAGTGGGAAGGTGTCAGTCTCATCCATTCGTTCATTCGTCAGCCCTTTAAAGCATTTACCATATATTAGAACTGGGCTAGGGGCTGGTGATGGAGCAAGAACAGACCGACTGGGTAGCCCTCATTCCCCACCCCACCCAGCAATGAACCATTTCCTACCAGGAAACCTAGTGGTGAGGGAGCTTTGAAACTCCAGCTAAGTGCCTAGTCTTGAATTAAAATTGACCCTCGGACACCTAGAAGAACTTCCAGCTCACATATGCTATGTGTATTATTTTGTAATAATACAATGTATTGATTATATCAGTTGTCTTGAACAGGTATTATAAATGATTTTATTATTTTATAATAGAGGCCTGCTAAAAGAGTGTTTAGAATCCGTATGACACCAACATCCAACATTGGCAGCTGGCAGCATTGTGGATGCAAGAATTGTTTGTGAGCAGCTCTCCCCTCGCTGGGCTGGGGAGTCTGTTGAATCAGAGGCAGAAGCGCAGGCCCTGATTCCCAAACCGTTGCTGAGGGGCAGTGGTGGGGCGGCACTCTCTAGTGGCCAACAGCCATTCAGGCCACAGCTGCGTGAGCTGGCACTGTGAGATCAGCTGCTCTTCGGGCTGTAGGCTGGCTGGCTGGCCGTGCCCCCCGCTTGTCAAGTGTTCTGAGAGGCTGATGGGTATATTTGCAAGGCAGTGATGGCCTTGAACTGAGGGGCAGTGCTCCCAGTGCATGGAGGATAGGGAATGTCTTTTCAGAGCCTCAAGTCCTCCTACCTCATTGTGTAACAGTGCTAGGCCTCCAGGCATGAGGGAGTGTAGTCCTTGAGTTGGTACAAATCCATCATTATTTCTTTTCTTTTCTTTCTTTCTTTTTTTTAAGCGGAGTCTTGCTCTGTCGCTCAGGCTGGAATGCAGTGGCGCAATATTGGCTCACTGCATCCTCTGCCTCCCAGGTTGAAGCAATTCTCCTGCCTCAGCTTCCTGAGTAGCTGGAATTACAGGCAAGCACAACCATACCTGGCTAATTTTTGTATTTTTTTGGTAGAGACAGGATTTCACCATGTTGGTCAGGCTGGTCTCAAACTCCTGACCTCGTGATCTGCCCGCCTCCGCCTCCCGAAGTGCTCGGATTACAGGCATGAGGCACCGCGCCTGGCCAAATCCATCATTGTTTCAAAGGACATTAAGGTACAAGGGATGTGACCTGCCCCAAGTCACCCTGCCAGTTAGGGGCAAAGCTGAGACTCAGAACTCCAAACTCCCTCTCAGCATCAGGCTCCTACCAGCACAAGAATGAGTTTTCTGTATCGTTGTGTTTATGCTTTTTCATTGTGAGTAAACTCAGGGTCTGTCCTATGCTGGGCTCTGCATACGTCTGTAGATCCTGCATGGGATTGGGTTAGTACTGATCTTTTCATGAGCCCTGCTCAGGTTTCATTCTGCTCCATGGTAAGACTTTACGTGCCCTGTGCCAGCAAATAATGGGGAAGCTTATGGAAACCCACCCAGGCATCTTCCTTCAGAACAACAGTAAAAAGGGCCAGTTGCACAGGGAGTGGGAAGAGGGAGGAGGGTCTTAAGCACTCATTCCAGGATTTCATACAGCCTCTGTTGAGGATGGTGGCGGCGTGAAGGCGGAAGCAGACTTGCATGCGGCGTGAAGGTGGAAGCAGACTTGCATGCGCTCCGGCTGAGTCGCCGCTGCCCTCGCAGCGCCGTTGAGAAACGCAGGAAACTGACGGTCAGACGTCAGCACCAGGCCTTAGAAGGACAAACCTAAGGGTAAATCATTTGAGTTAAAGATTTACTAATCTTCCTGCAAAAAAAAAAAAAAAATGAAAGGACTCAGAAAGTATTCAGGGTAAACAGAAGCAAGTAGCCAGCAATGCTGTGATAATTTTATGAAATAATTTTGTTTTTTGAGACAGGGTCTCACTCTGTCACCCAAGCTGGAGTACAGTGGCACGATCATAGTTCACTGCAGCCACAAGTGATCTTTCCTCTTCTGCCTCCCAAGTAGCTGGGACTGGAGGCACGTGCCACTATGCCTGGCTAATTTTTCTTTAAAAATTTTTTTTTGTGAGGTCAGGATCTTACTATGTTTCCCAGGCTGGTCTCAAACTCCTGCCCTCAAGGTGTTCTCCCACCTTGGCCTTCTGAAGTGCTGGATTATAGGCATGAACCACTGCGCCTGGCCATTCTTTTACATCACCAAAAATGCATTTCCAAGTTGCAAGACCTGGGGATGTCTGGCATTGATCAGAGTCCACATAAACTTACAGTTTCTGTTTTGTAATATGGAACATTGCATCTATCTCAACTCTTAAAAACATAGAGAAGGACGGTGACCCACAGCCCGTTGGAGGATGGACAAAGGGACGTTTCTGGGTGTTCTGACTTTGCATCCCTTATCACGGACACACATGAGTGGACCACATTATGGTCAGGGGCAGCATCTGGGTTCTGGCAGCTTCCTCTTTCCCATACTAGGGGGCAGAGTATCAGGTCGGATATTATTTATGTTTTTAATAATCTGATTTTGAGGGAAAGTAATAGGCATTTAAAAATTTGCATTGATTTTTTTTTCCCTGAGGTAGGAAATGGAAGGAAAATATATCATCCCTTCACCTTAACTCATTTTGAGTCTAAGTTCTGAATGAAATGAGGAGGGAATCCAGGATGATTGCATCCATTTCTAATATTAGAAATGCCGCTGGTTGGTTGGTTTATTTCACATTACATCCAAAAGATTGAAGCCAGCTCCACAATACATAATGAGAAATACGATTTTTAAAAGGAAGAGATTTGAAATCAGGCCTAAAGGAAAAGAATTAGAACAAAGTAATATAAAGCCTTGAGGAGGGTTAATCTTAAAAAAATGCGGGCACTCATGGCTGTCACAATCGCGAGGACACAGGTTTGCTTCCCTTTTTCAAGCAGCAGCACACAGGATAGTTATTCAAGAAGAATGTGGTGTTCCTGGACCTAAGTTTGACGACAAACCCCTCTACGGGGCCTCACAAAGGGAGGATGCTACATTCTCCACCCACCGCAGCCACCGTTTAAAGCAGTCTGTCTCTCAGTGATGATGTTGATATAAAAATACGTGTGCCTACTTACATTTCTCATATCCAGTTCTGTAGATCAGTGGCTAACAAAGGCTAGCCGCCTTGTAAATGGTTGACACTGCGGTCAATCTGACCACCACGCCTTTGCTTTTAATCACACGGTAAACGAAGAGAAGAACAAGTTTGGGAATTTTTGCTCTGAAAGGCAAGCATCCCCTATGCCGTGAGGCATACTGAACAGTGTTCCCGTGTGTCATTTTTGGCTACAATAGAATTTGACTGTTACAGCAAGAAGAGTCAATTTCATAACAAGGCTATAGGACGCCCATGGTGTAGGATATAGGGTGTGCGCAAGGAAGGACTGGGAGGCCAGTTCTTCCAAGGTGGGGATTCATTTTGCTAGCAGTGTTAGAAAGGGAGCAAGGGTGATAAAGTACCTGAAAACCACCTGCCAGCCCTCTGCGGAGAAAGAGAGCCAGTAGGACGTATACAGAGACATGCTTGTTTTAAGGAGCTGGCTCACACAATTGGGAAGGTGGGCAGTTCTGAAATCTGCTGGGCAGGCTGGCAGGCTAGAGACTCAGAGACAGTTGATGCCACAGCTCTGGTCTCAGGCAGTCTTCCTCCTGCAGGACCTCAGCCTTCTTCAGGACCTTCAGCTGACTGGACAAGGCTCACCTTCATCGTGGAGGGGAATCTGCCTCACTCACAGTCTATTGATTTAACTGTTAGTCCCATCTGAAAAATGGCTCCATAGCAACATCTAGACTTGTGTTTCAACAAACATCTGGGCACTGTAGCCTACCCAACAAAATGAAAGACACGTGAAATTAACTACCACACCAGGTTATGAAAGAAATAGAGGGAAGCTGCTAAAAAAGTTAATCTGTAGAGTAACCTTGCCACAGATCAGGGTTAAGTCTCTCCACATACGATTGACAAGTGCCTTGGGGAGTGAGGAGTTAGATTATGCTGCGGGTCCAGTGGGTCTCAGCCCCAGGATGTAGCTTTTGGTCTGACCTAGGGAGGAGCAGCCTGCCTTGCTCACTGGAACAGGCTGATTCCCCCACCTCCAGGAGCTTTCTGGAAGCAGTGAGATTGGCTCTGGGCTTTTGTGGAGGGAAGTGTTTCTGGTGCTGGGTGGTCCTAGATCCAGTTCTACTGTTCTCTACTATTCTCTATTAGACAGTATTTAACTTAAAATATTGTGATCATCAAAAATGATTTCCTTTCCAAAACAAATGGTCAACCTGACCTTGAAAATGGGGAAGTGGGGTGAGGTGGGGACAAGCATCTGGATTTGTGATGTGAATGTGTAATAGACACCACATCGTAGAGGAGTGCATGTGACGGGATCAGAGCGAAATGCTGGTATGCACATGTGACTTCTCAAGAGCAGGTGAGTGTGATTCTCACTGTTTTATTCTCAGCATTCAGCGAGGATATTTTAGAAAGGTTGACGCCAGCCTGTGCGCACCCTAAGGAGGTCAGAAACAGATTTCAGTGGACACCGTAGCCACGTGGCTCAGTGAGTGAGGGGCTAAGAGGCAAGTACCAGAGGGCAGGGGGACTGTCCAGTAAAAAGAGTTAATGTTTTTCTTTTGATTTTACACGTTCAGATAAGACAACAGCCTACACCTCATGTCCCGTAGGTATGACGGAAGTGTTGGTTTCACCGCCAACGACGTAGAACATGTGCGTGCCAGGCGGGGCAGATGCTGGAGGTGTTTCTGCAGGTTCCAGGCCTCCTATTCCTAGAGACCTGCCTAGAGCGACCCTGCGCTGCGGGGCTCTGCAGAAAACAGTCTCCCTTGAGCTCCCCGAGTCTGTATTCGTAGTTGAGGTTTGCCTCATTCTCCATAGAAACTCACACTAACATTTCATGGGTTCCCATTAACAGGAACTTGACAATCACAGGGGTTCCTCTGGTTCTTGAACTGAACCTGGCCTCAGTGAGGTGCACTTTCATCTGGGACAGAGGAGCCCTGGCCCCCAGCTGCCTTTTTGCTCCCAGCAACCAGGGCTCCAGGACAGCAGCTTCCCCGTGTCTAACACTCACTTTCATGGGTGGGTTGAGCGCCACGTCATCTCAGACCCGATCCATCCACGTTTCCTTTAGGATCTCTCTTGCTGCTGCTCTCCGTGTTGCCCTGGCTTTCTCTCTCGTTCTTCCTCTCTGTATCTCTCTCCCCCTCCCTTTGCCTCTCTCACTCTCACGTTCTGTCTCTCCCTGTGGTGCTCTCTTTCTCCCTCTGGTTTTCTCGTTCTCTCTTTCTTGTGCTCTCTCATACAGTAAGGTTCCCAGAGAAGCAAGGGAGAGCATGGGGCCTGGACAGGCTGTTGCCAGCATCTTGCCGCATGCTGCCATCAGGTGCTTTAGCAACACCGTGCTTGCTTAAGGCCAGGAAAACAACATTGCCGGGAGCGTGAAAGGGGCACTAGAATGTGAACCATTTAATTTAGAATAAGAAATTGTCAGCAGCCTAAGCATAGAAGTCCGCAGGGCCAGCTCATTCTTGCACTCAGCCTCCTGAGAGGCCGGGTCATAAGGAGAGTGTGGCTGTGGTGGGCGAAGAGAAAAATCACAAAGGATTGAGCGGATCCATCTGGGGACAGTGCTGTCCCCGCTGTCACGTGGTTCTGCTCTCACTATTGTTTTGGGCTTTCCTTTCTTTGGTATGACACCACTCTGTTTGTTTTCTTGGATTTGTTACTGGCACTAGTCAAATTGCTAAAATGCTCACACAGCGTAGTTTTACTGGCCCCCAGTGCCTAATTGGAAACTAAATTCCCTACCTCTCCTTCACAGATATAGTGGAGGCTGCTGCATGTGTTTTGAGGCCCTCGTTGCCCTCCTGTGTGCTGATCTCTGGGTAAAATCGGGAGGACAGTTTTATTTCCCTGATTTACGAATTCTTATGGGAACTTCACGATAGTCCTTAAATATGAACAAAACAGGAGCCAGACTACTAAATAATAAAGCAGTTCCATGAGTCAACTTCAAGGTAAATAAGCCCGAAGCCAAAGCAAAGAGAGTAAAAAAAAAATCTGATCTTCCATTTCACAATGGAGCGCTGTAATTTTGATTCTCTCTACTGTAAATTGTCTTTCTTTTCCTTTTCATGGAACGTATAAGGAAGGTGCTCTACCTTTGCTTCCTTCTTCTGGATCCCCAGAAATTGAGTGGGTGGTATTTTCCTCAAGCTTGAGCCCTAGAATTCTGTGAAGTGCACACATGGTGCCTCCCAGGTGGGGAGGGATGGCCAGGAGGAGGCCAGAGACTGCAGCTTCCTGTATTTTCTGTCCCCCAGAACCAGCTTTTAGGAAAGGCCGTGATAAACGCAGTCTCTGAGATGTCTGGTGTGATAACTAAGTTATCAGTGCAAACGCATGAACAAGATTCTTATGATCTGCTCTATGGATATTTGCATTTAAACAGTCCATGTTTGAAAGCAGTGAAGCGAAAGGCGTCTAACTGGGGATTCGGGGGCACCTATCACCTAACAGGGAACATTTTAGGGGGCAGAACAGCATTCCTATCTCTGAAATCACAACTGTTTTCAGTCCTGCCGTTTTTGTTCTAAAGGATTTAAATTTTAGATGTTTCAGATGAGGCCAAAGAATGAAAGAAATATGGAAGTCAAAAGAGGCAGCTGGGATCCAGCTGATCCATGCTATTCCACGTGTCAGGCAGGGAAGAGTTCTTCCCAGTACAGGCCCAGGCCTATCATACCTAGTTCTCCCAAGACAAGCCGAAAATGAGCAGGCATGAGCCACTTCTCTAGTTAACATTATTGCTAAAATAGATGTTTAACCAAAGTCACTATATAAATTTTAAAAAATTTCATTGAAAGAAAATATATATGATATCTGGTAGCATGTGGAAATCTTAATCATTTTGTCTTGAAAGTACTATTTGATTAACACCATTCATGCTTAGGTCTGTTAGTGAGGGAGTGTAATGTAAATGATGGAATTAACAAGATTTATTTAAGACTGATCTATTTTAAGCCTGATGGAGGTGTTTAAGGCATGCATAGAATTTAGGAGTGTATGTATGCCTAAGAAACTGAAATCTAAGCAAGGTAGAATAGCTCACTAAGTGTTTTTTTTTTTTGAGAGAGTCTCACTCTTGTTGATCAGGCTGGACTGCAATGGCATGATCTCAACTCACTGCAACCTCCGCCTCCTGGGTTCATGGCATATGCCACTACGCCCGGCTAATTTTGTATTTTTAGTAGAGATAGGGTTTCCCCATGTTGGTCAGGCTGTTCTTGAGCTCCCGTCCTCAGGTAATCCACCCACCTCAGCCTCCCAAAGTGCTGGGATTACAGGCGTGAGCCACTGCGCCCTGCCTAAGACCCATTTCTGATAAGAAATTGAACACTTATAAAGGAATGGCAGTTCTGCCCCTGTGCACGTGTGTGTGTGTGTGTGTGTCGGTATGTATGTACACACACAAGTGTGGTGCCTTGAGTCTCTGTGATCTTCCCAAGTGGTGGTTTCAGTCCTACCAGGTTCTGTTTGGTGTCTGGGAGCCCATCCACTCTGTGTTGGTCCACTCTCATCTCACAGGTTGATGGATGATGCCCTAAGCCGGCCTTCCACCCCCAGGGGCTTGGCAGGACCACAGTCAGAGATGAAAAGAGAAGGGGAAAAAACCTGGGGGAGCTGCAGAAATTTGATTTTGTGTAACTTAATCAATTACTAGTCACAAAATCAGTTGAAACGAAATAAATAGTGGTGAGCAGGTGCTGAAGAATTCATTGCTTAACAACTCAGGTGCTTTGAAAAGTGTACTCTGTGCTTATGGAAACAAGAATTGAGGGTCTAGTGGTGACTCCTTAAGCACTGTAATTAATTAGCTCAATTCCTTACTTAAGGACACTTGCGTGCTGCATGAGGTCTAATGACAAAGGATCTCTCCTTGACCAAACTGTAATCAGGCCTTTCTGAACTCACTTCTCAACTGGGGCCTGACCTTTGGGTATCAACGTTCATCTCTGTGTTGCAGACTTCTAGCAAGAACCCTGCAAAGTCATTTGGACCACAAGCCCCAACACTGGATACCTGATTGCCCTCAATATCTGTTCAGTTTCCTCATTTACCATCTGCCTGGTGATGTCTGATCACTGTGGCCTGTCTTTAACAAAAGCAAGGTTAGGTCAGTTTAGCCAGGAGCCTCCCTTACTCTTGAGGTTACCTCCTAGTCATTTTTCTGTTGACTGACCTCCTCCACCTCCAACATAAACGCACTCTGCTCTTGTGCTATAAATTCCCACTTTTCCTTGTTGTATTAGGAAGTGAGCCTAACCTTCCTCTCCCCCTGCCAGACCCACTGCAGTGGTCCCTAGACTTAGCTCAGTGGCCCTGAATAAAGTCCACCTTATTCTTGAACAAATGTCAGGAGTAATTTTTAACACTGCTTATCTCTACTCCTGACACACACACACAAACACAGCCGTGCACGCACAGACACGTGCACACGCACACAAGGTGGGAGCTGTTCAGAGTCTTCAAGTCTTTAAGCTGGTTTCTGGTTGAGTTAGGTCCTCTTGGAAGGGCCTGAGGGTGGAAGTGAAATGAACAGAAGGTGGTGGAACTCCCTCTTTGGAGCCAGTGCTCCACTCTTCAGGAGAACAGGGCACTGATTCCAAATCAAATCTTTGGTTTTATAAGCTGCAAAAGATCTTTAACATATCTTGTTGTTCATAATATGGAGAAAAAGAAATCACAGTGCTATGAGAAATCAGCTCCACAATCTCAACTGGACCCTGGGCTCTCGGGTGTAATTTAATATTCAGTTCCTCATTAAGAGGTCCAGGGACTCCTGAGACTTCTGAAAGCACAAGTAATTATTTCATAGGAAGGCCCACTAGCTTGATCAGTTTGATCCTACCTTCTCAGGCAGAAGGAAGGCAGATGCTTGGGTTATATTAGGTTAACTCTTTTGGCACCTTGGTTTTAATGGATATGTTATTCCCTGGACCTCAAGGAGAAAACAGTGCATCTAAAATGAAGCCATCCCCTCCATTTATGCAGGAGTGTCATGTTGCTGCCATGAGCCTTGCGCTTCTCAGAACTGGTGATCTTCTGTTGAAATCCTTTCCCATAATTTTGAAGCCACTTTTCCTCGTTCTAACTTCACGATTTCACCTCTGCGTTTGGGCGCTTGCCCTCAGGTCTCTCTGCTCAAAGTCATTCCCCAGAGAGGCCTTCTCACGTCACTGCCTATCACTGCTCATGCCTCTATTCTTCTTCATATATCTTATTATTCTCTCTCATTACATTAAATGTATATGGATTTGTTTGTTATCTTTTTCTGGAATTCAATGCTGCAAGTACAGTGTCTTATATTCCAGTGTCTTATATTCTTCTCTGCTCTGCTCAGACTTCCTTCCTTCCTTCCTTCCTTCCTTCCTTCCTTCCTTCCTTCCTTCCTT
>PVKV010024268.1:0-31742 GCA_004027835.1 Alouatta palliata | reverse complement strand
GTCAGCCTTTGTAACTAGAATAGCAGCCCAAGCTAATTCCATCCTGGCCCCTGTGCTTTGTAATAAGTAACTAAGATCTGTTATTTCCTCTGATGCCCAGAAGATGTGCAAACGAATGCTTATCTTAACTTCTGTAAGCCACTTAGGTAACAATTCAGGAGGGAAGATGTCCTCAAACCCCTGGAATGTCCGGAGCCCAACTCCCTCCTCTCTGTCTGGGAGATGATTTACGAAAACCCCTAAATGTCTGTGTCCCTCACCCCCACCCCCACCCCCACCTCTCACCCTAACTCCCAAAGTGAGTCCTACGGGTATAAAGGGTCTTAACACCCTCCATTCGGTGCCAAGGGTTGGAGAGACGCGAGTCCTCCGTGGTCGCCGGCTTAATAAACCCTGCTATTTGGCATACTTTTGTCTTGGTGCTGGTCCCTTAATCTCGCCTCAAATACAACAATTGGATTAGAGATGGGAGTCTCTCTGTTCTCACTTCTCTTGCAGTCAGTTCTCTGTTATCCCATGCCCTTGGCAAGATTTTTCTCAAATGTTACTGTTTCAGTAAGAAAGTGTGATTAACTTTGAAAAATGAGATATTACAAATATATATATATATATATATATTTTTTTTTTTTTTTTTTTTTTTTTTGAGACGGAGTTTCGCTCTTGTTGCCCAGGCTGGAGTGCAATGGCGTGATCTTGGCTCACCGCAACCTCTGCCTCCTGGGTTCGAGCAATTCTCCTGCCTCAGCCTCCCGAGTAGCTGGGACTACAGGCATGTACCACCATGCCCAGCTAATTTTTGTATTTTTAGTAGAGACGGGGTTTCACCACGTTGACCAGGATGGTCTCGATCTCTTGACCTCGTGATCCACCCGCCTGGGCCTCCCAAAGTGCTGGGATTACAAATATTTTTGATGGTATTTTGTGTATACACATACAAACACAAATATATAACTTGTATAAATTGAGTATTAATAAATTGGCCAGCTCATTAAAAAGACAATTCAAAACCATAAGACTGGATATCACTTTCTCCCATTTCAGATATAATATGTGTATTCATTTTAGTACATTCTGGGTAATGCTTTTTTAAGGGGTAGCAGGACTTCTCTAGCTAAGTGTCCTTGCCAAATGATGATCAAGAAAATACATTAACAAATTACAACATAATCCCTTTTGTCTTCATCTGTTAACTTTTCCTAACAAAACTTGCTCTATAAATGTGTTGTTCCAGGATTAATTTGCTGAATTTGATTAGACTTGTAATAATAGGGGCAGACATAGGAAAATGGATGGAATTTTGAGGAAATGGTTTGTTCTTGTGAAGATCTGCGCTTGAAAGCATTGAAAGCTTTTCATTTTACAAAGTGAATCTAAGCCTAAACAATACATTTTCTGTTTCATTTCTTAAAGGCTTTGGCAGAAATTTAAAGACTTACAGTTCTCACTGAACTTTACCTTGACCTTTAAATGTAATGTCCTAATGTAAATAACCTTGGGAACATAAATATCTTGACATCTTAATGCTCTGACATTCTATTCTCATTGTCTGATTTTATTTTCTTCTTTTCCACTGATGCTTGGGCATAATTACAAGTATGGCCTTAGAAAAGCATTATTCAAAACGCACAAAAGGCTATTTTGCATTAGGGAATTAAAAACCCATTCACTTTGGAAAATAGGAAACCAACTTTGATTTTAAAATAATTTTCCCAAAGCTATCATCACATTTAAGAGAAAGATTTCTATGGGGCATGTTTGGCAAATTCTCACATAAAATAGCTACAGAATCACCAGGCTACAGCTATTTGCTAGTGCATTCAGTAATAGAACAGTTTAGTATAGACTTTATTTAAACTTATACAAGGCATGAGAGATGTAGATTTGGAGCATTGACAAGGGAACAGTACAACATTAATAATTTGATGGATAGCTTGACTATGAGCTCTTAAAATAATTATGTTTTGTAAATGGAATTCATAAAGAACTCGTCAGTAATTCTGTGATGTGGTAATGCATACTGAAATACTAATACAGTGAGCATTGGCATATAAACTTATTTTCTGCGGTGTCATTCAGAAACACACTATGCTATTTGAAAAACTGTAATATTTTACAAAAGCAGTACACCCTCTTTTTAAAGGTTTTCTTAGCAACCATGCATGTTATATTTTAGTTATTTGGTTTTATTTTCACTCATATAAATATTGTAAGATATGTATGAATTCCCAGTTGTAGTAATCTCCTAAAGCAGTTTCATAAAATAACCCTTACTATAGCTATGTAATTAAATTATCCTAAGACAGTAGTGTAGTATAGACTATATTCCAAAATTTTCAGAAAAATTACTTGAGTGAAAGTGTTCAGTGTATTTAAAGTCTTTGTTTTTTGAATTCATGACTAGGGCAATATGAAATAATTCCCGTCTCTATCTCATGGGACCAAAACAGTGTTTGCCTTGAAGGCGTCATGGAGTCAGAAAAAAGGAAGAAATTGTTCTAGGACCTGCTCTTACTTGCTTAAACTTCTCAAACTAGTTTATTAAGTTGAATGAGCTGCCTTTTTTTATTTTCAAAAGAAAAAGATTAATAGACTAATAGTAATTAGGCTATGATTTGACATTTAAACAAGATAACCACTTTAACTGTTTTAATAAATGCATTTCATTTGTAACCTCAGTGAAGTTACATTGTATTCTCAAAAATATTTTTATGAAGAATCTAGAAATTATTTGTTGAACGGAATATAACTAGTTTACTTCTAAGAGAAAACATGCTATTGTAGTAAGAGATATGTAAAACAGATTAGCACTGCTTGTGTTGTAAGAGATGAAAAATTAACTTGAGAATGAAATATACGTGGGTTTAATTCTAGTTCCACCACTTAGTAATTGTGAAATTCTGCACAACCTGATTTTCCTTGATAAATCTGTGTTGCAATATCTGTAATTGGGATTAATACTTTAATAGGTTATTTATATAAGTGTGTTATGATAACCTGGTATTTTATTGTTCCTTTGGAGATGTCATTCAGTAAATGGCAACTCTTGTTGCCCTTGCTGCTACTATTATCATACAATCATGTTGAATTACTAAATTCTTTCATTGTCATATATTACCACCATCGTGAAATTTGGACTTACTTTATATTGCTATATACATATATAATATACAATATATATTATATGTGTAGTATCATGTGTATAGTAGTGCATGTCCTATGAATGTATAAAAAAAGATCTTTATGAGAAGTGGATAGTTAGTAAATAAAAAAAGTGATAGTAAAGATAAACTCAATGATAATCATGGCATTAGCCTTCCTAACATTTCACTGGCTCCCAATTATCTACAAACAAATCTCAGATATCGTTACAGGGCCTGGATATCCTTTCCACCTAGTCCTACGCCGTCTGTCTCTTTGTATATTTCTGTATTCAACCCTTACTTTAATTATTCAGATGCTTATTTAATAACTGTGCAAATGTTTTCTGATGGTCTACTATGTGTCAAAAACTAAGTATTGGGAAAAGATGAGTAACACAGAATTACATTTATGACTTACTCTGTGGTCTCATAGAAGCTAACCTGCAGACAGGTAAATGATGACACAAAATGATAAATGTTAGAGTCATAAACAAACTTAAAATGCTAAATTAATAATTACATTTACAAAGATAGTCTATATACAGTTAAGACTGACAGTTCAGTTTGATGTTGAGTGGTAATTCAAAGAGTTTTAGGTAGGAAAATGAGGGAGTGTGCAATAGGAGAGGCTGGAATGGTAAAATGGTTCTATTATATTGATTTATGGTGGGAAAAAATTAGAGACTACACAGATGTCCAGTATCTGGATACTTTGTAACGTAAATAGATGAAAGAAAACTTTTCAAATATTAATAATGCATTTGAGAAATAATGGACATTTTTGTTAAAAATTCTTTGTAAAAAGGAGCTGATAGATTCAGACAATATGGAAATGTGTCTCAAAAAGGCAGCATCATTCACAGTAGTGAAACATTAGACTTGCCTTTAAAATAAGGACTGAAAAATACATGATTTTTATTTCTACTGTCATTTAACATTATTTCAAAATTACTATGCCATGCAATTAGTTCATACAAGAATATGAGAATTATAATCATTGGGAAGGAGAAGAAAAAATTATTTCTGGATCTTTGATTTATACTTGTTACCCTAAGAGTAAACTGAAAAATATGAGGGACATTAAAATAATTCAATCAAGGGATTGGGCATGTGATTTCTATTAAAAACTGTAATCAATAACAAACAGTAATCAATTAAAATATAATAAAAGGCATCATTTGTAATAGCAATAACATACATGGCTCAAAAGTCACAAAGGAGAACTAGAAAGAAAAATACATTTAATTACCTAAAGGTTGTAATTCATTTGTCAAAAACACCGACAACAAAATGAAGATAAAAGCAAAATAGCAATGGTAGGACTGGGACACCAAGGGTAATAGGAAGGGATAGATGTTCTTAATGTTTAAATCACCGTGAAAAGACAAGTAGTCAAATAGAAAAAGGAGAAAGGTATATTACAATAGAAGTCTTGGCCAAATGCAGTGGCTTACGCCTGTAAACTCAACACTTTGAGAGACAAAAGCTGGAGGATCACTTGGCCCAGGGGTTTGAGACCAGACAGGACATCAAACTGAGACCCATCTCTAAAGAAATAAAAACTTACCCAGTTGTGGTGGCGCATGCCTGTAGTCTCAGCTGTGTGGGAGCCTGAGGCAGGAGAATCACCTGAGCCCTGGAAATCAAGGATGCAGTGAGCCAACATCATGGCACTGTATCCAGCTTGTGCAACAGAGCAAGAGCCTGTCTCAGAAAAAAAAGAGAGATCCTCAGGGGAAAAATAATCAGTGACCAAAAATCTTAATATGCTAACCCTAACTCATAATTAAATGCAGATATATTAAGACAATATCACACCATTTAGACTTTTAAGATTGGCATTTTTTTTAAGTGATAGTATTCAAGAACGGCAAGAGAATATAAAAAATGTGCAAGGAAATTTGGCAGTATTTATCTAAATTTAATATTTACACAGTCTGATCTTGTAAGTTTGAATCTAGCAATTTAGCTTAGAGATACATGTAAGAATAAAATTATGTACATAAAAACTATCAGGAGCCACATAGACTGTGCATAAGGCTGTTGTCTCTAGATCCAGATTGGATCTAGAGTTTCAGCTGTGTAACCTCAGTTGCGTTATTTGACCTCTCTGAGGTAGTTTCCTCATTCATAAAATGAGAACAACAGTCATATGTACAACGTATGTTTACTGTGAAGATTAAAAAGATTAAGTCATTTTTACTGAATAAAAATGACTTAGAAAAACAATCTAAAGAGAAAGGTTATAAACTTGATAAAGTTTTTCTGTGGACCAAAAGAAACCATGAAGAGAGTAGAAAGGAAGTCATAAATGTTGAGAAGACAAAAAATTTGTTGTGTGTGAATTAAAAAAGACAATCCGAGTAGAATTGGGTCAAAATCACTGTGTAATTATCTTCTGCTTCTTCCTCCTACACTTTATGGATACTTCCCTTCGTTTTCAATACTACTGCTGTCTGACCCGGGGAGCCACTTGTGTGATTATATCAAGAGGACTTCCTGGTCTCCATATTCATATGGATTTTGGCTAACAACGAACTGAAGATAGTAGGGAGGGAAAAAAGTATTCCTTTGTTTCCTTACCTGGAAAGGTTACTTCAGGTTGCATTTGGAAGGTCACTGCATTTCTCAAGGTTGCTGAAATGACAAGGCTCCTTCTCCGAAACCCCTTGTTAGATAGAATTGAAACTTTCTGGTATTTTTCTCATTTCTTAACTTTATCATATGGCATTATTGTAATATTCAGGAATATATTTTCAGGTTAAACTTCAAAGACACTTTAACTGTGCCTATTCTGCTTTTAAAATTCTATGGAAATTTTTAGTTCAACAATTAAATATTTTTTTAAATATTTATAACTTGGTAGCTGATTCTTTTCGTACCTATTTCCTACTTTGTAACACTACTCTTTATCTTGAATATACTCCTTTCTTTGTCTCTGTACATGTACTAAACATACTTATTTTACATTACCGTTACGATTACTCTACCAAGTCTCTTTCTTTAGGTGTATGTTCTGCATACTGTATTCTTGGGTCTCTGTCAATGTCTTAAGTTTCCTAAAAATGATTAATGATTCTTGGTTATGACTTAATATTCGGTGGCAAGGTTCTTGAGGAAGCATCTGAAGATCACTGTGGTGCCTTCTGCAATCTTTCTAATTTGAGATATTTATTACAGCTTCTTTCTTTTTTTGTTCAACTATCTTTTTTGTATTTTCTAATGCAACTTTTAGATTCAGGACGTACAGGTGCAGGTTTGTTACATGGGTATATTGTATGAAGCTGACGTTTGGGGCATGAATGATCCTTCCACCCAGGTAATGAGCATAGTACCCAATATGTAGTTTTTCAGCCCTTGGCCCCTCCACCCTACTACTACTGCCCCTTCTAGTAGTCCCCAGGTTCTGTTTTTTTCATCTTTATGTACGGGTGTATCCAATGCTTAGCTCCCACTTCTAAGTGAGAACATGTGGTCTTTGCTTTTCTGTAACTATGTTAATTTGCTTAGAATAATGACCTCCAGCTGCATTCATCTTGCTGCAAAAGACATGATTCATTTTTTCTGACTGTTTAGTATTCTGTTGTGTCTATGTGCCACATTTTCTTTATTCAGTCTATCATCGGTGAACACCTGGATTGATTCTATGTTTTTGCTATTGTGAATAGTGCAATGATGAATATACAATTGCACGTGTCTTTTTAGTAGAACACTTTATTTTTCTTTGGATACATATCTAGTAATGAGATTGCTGGATCGGGGTCTCCTGGTTTATAAGCATGTTAAAAATTTAACAATTAATAAGACAAAATTTCTGTAAACATTCATTGGAAGTTTTTAAACTCTGTTTTTGTTTTTATATCTAAATGTCAGGTAAGGAGAGGTTTTATTTTGTTATTTTACACATGATTGGGTTTTGACTTGTTATTTTTTTCTCTAAAGTTTTATCTGATTTGCATTACAGTTATACTATATGTTCTATACTGTTTTTGATTTTTGAAATTTATTGAGATATCCTTTGTAGATGAAATAATTTTTTAGAAATAAAAAGTAATGTTTTATTAAAACATGATTTAAAAATTCCAAAGATACTATTTTATAGTAATTAAAATGATAGCCAAATAATTAGATTAATTTTAAGTTCTTACAGTAAGCAGTATTTTCCAGTAATAATCTCAATGTCTCAGTGTCATATTTATATTATATTAATTTGGCAATGATATAAAAATACAAAAATGTGTCTTGGAAATTCAATATTTTGTCCTTCATAGCAATCTCATAAAGTTTTGGAGGCTACCATAACCATTGTTCTTAAAAAAAATTTGTGAAACTAATCTCCAGAGGCAAGACCTAAACAATAAGGTGAAACTGTTTATAGAGTGCTGGTTGATAAATAATGTTAGTATATGACTGGAATAAATAAAATTTGGTCCTATTAATTGTGACATAAATAATGCCTTTGAGAGAAAATAAAAGCAAAACAAAAATCCCTCTACTGGTAAACATTTTTATGCTACATAAATGTTTAAAGTATATTGGTTTTAAGTAGACTAAACCTATTAGATTTCTTGAGACACACTCATCTTTATTAAAAACACTTTATGGCTTGCTTGAGGATACTACATATTAAAATAGATTTTACTGTAAAGTTTTACCCTCAGAAACAATATTGTTAATTTTTGAATAGTAATTAATGGAACTCAATGGCTAAAATTTTTACAACCATATTCAATCATTTTGTATATTGTGTCTATTCCTTCATCATTCAAACCGTAGGCATTAAAAAAATATCTCACTAATAGTGTTACATATGTTTTGCATTCGATGTAAATTTGAAAGAAAACTGTGTGACATTCTATAGAACAAAAAAGAAAAGAAAATTAATGGGAAGATTCAGTTTAGGCGCAAATACAAGAACATTTGGCACTTTACCTTTTAAGTTCTTTATGGAAATCATACATGTAGGCTATAAAAGAATCCTTAGAGCATTATTAAATGGTCTTCAGAAGTCAGCAGAGAAAGTAGTAATGGTAGAGTTGCTGAAAGTCTGACTGGGTAAGCCATTTGGGAATAGAGACCATATATTGAGTAAAAAATCTTTAAAAATAATGGAAATGAGACATTTCCATTTCCAGATTCTGTGAACCCTGTAGTTTGATTGCACAAGGCAAGAATTTTCTTTCTGTGGGAGTTGTATGGTGAAATCCCATGTATTGCTTTGCTTCAAAATTCATGGGCTAATTGCCTAGCCAGCAGGGTAACAATGTGTAAAAGGCAATTGAAAACCTAATAAAATTGGGCTTCTGTGTATAATAGAGGCAAATATAAGTTTATTGTTCATTCTACATTGGGCCCATGTACTGTCCATTTAGATAAAGCTTAATCACTCTCTGGGATTAGCAATTGTTTCATTGATCAGTGTCCATCTTTATAAGGGTTGTGAATAAAATTAAGATGTAAATCTTAACTGGGGCTAGCACAATTTGCTTGAGGAAAATAATTGACGTTTTTCCAAAACTTCATTTCTAAAATAAAAATTTATCAAAGATGAAACCATAGAAATCGTTACATGTATATTTATTTACATTTTTATTTCACTAACTATAATTTGAATCTTAAATTTATTCCTGTTGACCTTGAATTGCATTTGTATAAATTTATTTTCCTTGACATTTTTTTATCAAGTAATATGCTACTATACTCTGTCTCTCTCTGCAGAAATTCCTTATCTATTCAAATGCCTTTTTTGTTTACTAAATATTGTTGTTTGTCACATACAAAATTTTTCTTAGGCACAGCTCTTGCATAAAATAAGATTTTTCTTTGTAATTCATGTATTTATTGAGACAGGTTCTCACTCTGTCACCCAAACTGGAGTAGAGTGGCATGATCACAGCACACCATGACCTTGAACTCGTAGACTGAAGTGATCCACCTACATCAGTGTCCCAAGTCGCCGGGAGTACAGGCATGTGCCAACACACCTGGCTAATTTTTGAATTTCTTACAGGGATGAGATCTCTCTATGTTGCCCATGTTCGTCTTGAGCTCCTGCACTCAAGTGATCCTCCCTCATCAGCCTCCCAAAGTGTTGGGATTAGAGATGTGAACAACTGTGCCTGGTCTGCAATATATATATATATATATATTTTTTTTTACATAATTTCAAGCCAGTTTGAAATTGTAAAAATAATAAAATTATAAACATTCTTATCAAACTCAGTATTCAGTTATATTTAATCAACTTGCATTATTTTTTAAATTCTGTCTCTGTTCACATGGACCCCCACCCCCACCACACACACGTACACATCCCTTAATATTGTTATATATTTTCCTGCAATACTTACAAGTAAATTGAAGAGATAGTGCCCTTTTACCATTGAAATCATAAGCATAATTTCCTAAGAAGAAGAATATTCTTACACAGTCACAATATACGTTTTAAATAATAAATTTTGGATTGGTATCATAGTATTATCTAATCCACATTCAATATCCACATTTTGTCATGTCAGTTTACTTAATGACCTGCTCCAGGATCCAATCTGGGATCAGGCATTGCATTTCGTTGTTGTGCCTCTTAAACACTGTTATTGGAGGCTTTCTTTGTCTTTTCTTGACTGACATTTTGAAAAGTACAGGCAGGAATTTTTCTCAATTTGGGTTTATCTGAATTCCTGTATGATTAGATTCAGATTATGCATTTTTGACAAGAATCCCACAGATGTGTTATTTTGCCTCCTTCAGTGTACTCCATCTGAAAACACATGATGTCAGCTTATTTCAATATTAGTAATGTTAACTTTGGTAATTTGGTTAAGGTCTTTTAAATTTAATATGTAGGTAGCAATTTTGAGGCTCTATAAATATCGCATTACTAATCAAACCTTTATATGCTATTTATAGTATCTATTAATCCTTCTTCTAATGCCATAATTCCTTCTGTATTTACTAGTTGCCATTCTACTCTATGGAATACATTTTCCTTCTCGTTCCTCTAGTAATTTATTTATTTATATAACTTCATAGTATCATTGATTCCTATTTTATTCAATGGATAACACAGTCCTTTGCTATAATTATTTATGCCCATACTCAAATTATTCCATTTTTGGCAAATGGGAGTATATTCGAGCTGCTTCTCTATGTCCTTTTGATAGAGTTCCATCACTATTAGACTTAAGACAGGTTGCGGGCTCGTCTGTTGCTTTTCCAAGTCAGCTATTTTGTCAAAGGAGACCTGCTTCTTTTTTTTAAAGATAATGGTGTTTGAAACCAAGGTTTATGTGTGCTAATTGATACTGGTGTGTCAATTGCTTTTAGGCCCTATTAGTGAAATAAACCAAGATCTAAGAGCTGTACATGTTTGTTTTAACTGCTGTGTCTCTGCTTTCAGAACTATGAAGTGGACATAACTGTATGTCTCTGTGGATATGAGTGTGTGCATGCATGTACCTAATTTTTTGTCTGTCCCTGAGTAGATAAATACATTCGTATGTACACACATGTATAATATATAAATACATGGATTGATATTGACATTGCCCACTTCATTTTAACAACACAGTAAATTCTAGTCTGCCAGGTTTTTATTTCTAACTCCTTTCTCAAGCAATGAGAAACTTGGCCCACATTATCATCAATGTTTTCACTTATTCAAGCCTAGAATACATTAAAAAAAATACTTTTCAGAATTGCTAACACACAGAACTGCAAAAAATAAACTTTCTTCGTACAGTTTACTATATTTACATATTTTAAGTACATGGAAATTACAAATTCTTATGTAATTAATTGCATGACAAATGCATATATCTGTGTAACCCATCTAATATCAAAATATATACATATCCTGGCTGGGTGTGGTGGCTCACGCCTGTGATCCCAGTGTTTTGGGAGGCTGAGGTGGGTGGATTGCTTAAGGCCAGGAGTTCGAGACAAAGCTGGCCAACATGGCAAATCCTCATGTCTACTAAAAATACAAAAATTAGCTGGGCATGGGGGTGCCTGCCTGTAGTCCCAGCTACTCAGGAGGCTGAAGCATGAGAATCGCTGGAACTCAGGAGGAGGAGGTTGCAGTGAGCCGAGATTGCGACACTGCACTCCCGTCTGGGCAACAGAGCAATACTCTGTCACAAAATGATTGATATATCAATAGTTAGTTAGACAGATGATAGATAGATATTGTTGTATAGACATATTAGATGATAGATACAGATAGATAAATAATATATTTCCATCACTGAAAAACATCTTTTGTTCCCCACTGAGACAGTTTCTCAGTATTCCCCACTGAGAAACACTTTTCTGATTTTTTAAATAATGTATCAGTCTTGCTGTTTTTTAACTTTATGAAATACATAGTATCTCCTCTTTCGCATCTGATTTCTTTCACTCAGCCTAAATCTTGGAGATTTATGCATGTACTGTGTGTTCAAATACCAGTTTCTCTTTCTCTCTCATAGAATTCTGTTATATCGTTCTATGAATATAACAAAATTTATCTTTTTTTTGTAGATTTGGCTTGTTTTTTAAATTTGGGTGTATTCTGAGCACGAGTACATTCTTCTGTAAGTCTGTACACCTATTTTAGTTATGTTTAAAACTATACACCTATTTTAGTTATGTTTTTATTTTTCTTAGGTAAATTCCTATAAGTGGAATTGCTAGGCTGCAGGATATGTATGTGATGGACAATGTAACAGATAGTAGATAGTCTATTTCTAGCACATTAGTCTATTTCTGGTACATTATCAATTTTATTTTTCTTAAAAGAATCAACTTCTAGCCTTGATTATTTTCTCTATTTTTTCAGATTTCTCTTACATTGATTTCTGCTCTTACCATTATTATTTCATCTTGCACTTAATTTGGACTTTTTTTAAAAAAACTTTTTTTGCTTCTTAAGGTGTAAGCCTACAGTGTTTACTTCAGACCTTTCCTCTTTTCTAATATAAGTTTTTAAAGGTATACATTTCCTCTAACACTAATTTAGCGGTGTCACTCAGATCTTGATATGTTGTATTTTTATCATTATGTTAGAAATAATCTTCAATCCATGTTTCTTAGTCTATTTCTACTATTAAAATAGCAAAAACTGGGTAATTTATAAGCAACAGAAATGTATTTCTCATAATACTGAAGCCTGGAAAGTCTAAGATCAGGGTGCTGGTAGATTCAGTGTCTAGTGAGGGTTCAGTCTCTGCCTCCCAAATGACACGTTATTGCTGTGTCACCTGGAAGTGACAAACCCTGTCTTCAAATGGCGAAAGGGATGAAAGGGTAAATGGGGCCTAGATAGCTCCCTTCAGCTTTTTTAAAAACATCCCAATCCCATTCATGAGGGTGAAGCCCTCATGATTCAGTCACCTCCTAAGGACACCACCTCTTAATACTGTTGCATTGGAAGTTGTTTTAACATTTTAGAGAGAACACAAACGTTCAAACTATAGTACATGTATTATTTAGAAAAGCTTTGTTTAATATACAAATATTTTGAGCTCTTCTGTCTATAGTATTTTTGAGTCCTATTTTAACTTGGTTGTCAGAGAACAAATCAAGTAAAATTTCACTCTTTAAAATGTATTAGGAATGTCTTGTGTTACAACATACAGTTTATCTTGGTGAATGTTGCATGCACACATGAAAAACTATGTATTTTACAGCTATATTTAATGTGCTATAAATGTCGTTTATAACAAGGTAATGTTCAAAGATTCTATATCATTAGTAATATTTTTATTTGGTGAATCAGTTAGAGAGCATTAAAATATCCATATTTGTAAATTTATTGGTCTTTTATGTTCTTTCAGTGTGTTTGTCATATGTATTTTGAAACTGTATTCATCATGTATACATTCATGACTGCTACATCTTATGAATTTACCTCATTGTTCTTACATCTCTTTTTATCTTTGCTGTCACTCCTTGCAGCAAAGTCTCATTTATTATATATCAATATGGCAACTGCAGCTTGCTTAAAGCTGCTGTTCCCATGGTATATAACTTTCCACACTTTTACTTTCAATCTATACCCAGCATTATATTTAAAACACATCCATATCATAAAGCATACAGTTAGGTTTTGTTATTTGATCTGGTGTAGAAATCTGTCTTTTAATTGAGGTGTTTAAGCCACTTACATGTAAAACATTTATTGACTTCACTGGGTTTACATTTGCTCTCTTTTTTTATTTCTTTGTTTCTCTCATTCACTAATTTTTCTTCTATTCCTCCTAGTGCATATTCTGTTGAGTTAAATACTTTTTCTTGAGTATTCCAATTTTATTCCTTCATTTACTTTAGCTATGCCTCTTTATATATACATTTATGAAATAACTAAATATATTTATATTATAAATACAACTAAATATATATATTTATATTATAAATATAACTAAATATTATATATACTATAAAGAGGCATAGCTAAAATATATATATTTATAATATAAATAAATATGTATATTATTTATATAAAATATATATTTAGTGTTCCCCCTAAGGATTATAATATTCTCAGTTTGTCACAGTCTAATAGAAAGTTAATATTGTATTACTTCAGGTAAAATATAAGACTCTCACAACAGTATGGTTTCATATATAATCTAAACTCTGCTATTTTATCACATCTATCTACATATAAGAAACTTTTTTTTTTTTTTTGAGACGGAGTTTCGCTCTTGTTACCCAGGCTGGAGTGCAATGGCGCGATCTCGGCTCACCGCAACCTCCGTCTCCTGGGTTCAAGCAATTCTCCTGCCTCAGCCTCCCGAGTAGCTGGGACTACAGGCACGTACCACCATGCCCGGCTAATTTTTGTATTTTTAGTAGAGACGGGGTTTCACCATGTTGACCAGGATGGTCTCGATCTCTTGACCTCGTGATCCACCCACCTCGGCTTCCCAAAGTGCTGGGATTACAGGCGTGAGCCACCGCGCCCGGCCAAGAAACTTTACAATATAGTGGTATATATGTGTGTGTCCACTTGTTATGTTTTGTTAAAGAAATTTTAAATACATACATGCTTTTGTTTTTACTAACGTATTTGTTCTGATTTTCTTATTCCTATAAATTCAGGTTGATATCTAGCATCATTTGCATTCAGCCAGAACAAACTCTAAAATTTCTCTCAAATTCAAATTAAAACCACAATGAGATATCGCCTCCCACCTGTAGAATGGCTATTATCAAAAAGATAAGAAGTGTTGATCAGGCTGTGGAGAGAGGGAGGCTTTGTACACTGTTGGTGGAAATGTAAATTAGTATAGCCCTTATGGTAAATTGTATGGGCCTTACCCCAAGAATTAAAACTAGAACTACCATAAAAAAAAATTTCTCTCAGTGCAGGTCAGCTAGCAAAAAATTACCTTAGTTTTATCTAAAATGTTTTTATTTATTCATATGAAAATGTCCTTACTTGAGCTCCTTTTTTAAAGATTTTTTGCTGCATGTAAAATTATAGGTTGGCCACATTTTTTCCCCAACACAATTAATACATGTTTTTTTGTAGTCTGGATTATATTTTAATATTTAGTCAGCCATCACTTATGTTTATCTATATGTAATGTGTATTTTTTCCAGTATGTTTGCTTTCAATGTTTTTTGTCTCTATTTAGCCTTAATAGTTTAATTCTGTTGCACATAAGTACAGTATTCTTTGAGGCTTGCTGAGCTACTTGAGTCACAAGTTTGTTTTCACTGTGTTTGAGAATATTTGAGCCAATTTTTCTTCCAAATATTTCTGCCTTTTATACTCTTTTCCCTCTCTCATAAACCCCAATTTTCCTTAAAGTAGACTCCTTTATATTGTGCCCTCAGTGACTAAAACTCTCATTTATTTTCAATCATTTTCTCATTGATTTTCAGATTAGGTAGTTTCTATTGAACCATCTTTTTAAGTTTTTTTTTCTTTTGTCACTTTCCATCTGCTGTTAGGCTTACATAGTAAATTTTTCATTTGAGATATTGTACTGGAAAAATTCTAGATTTTCAAATTTATTATACAGTTTTATGTTCTTGTTGAAATGTCCCATCTGTTCATTCATTATATTTTTTCTTAACATTCTTAAACATAGTTAAATCGCTATTTTAAAGCTTGTGTCTCCTAACTACAAGATCTGACTCATCTCAGGATTATTTTAAATTTCCTTGTTCTTCTTTTTAATGTGAGTCATTTTTTTTTTGTTTCTTAACATGTTTTGTAATTTTTGAGGGTTTGTTGGACATTGTTGATGGAAGATGGCAGAGACTATGAATTATGCTGTCTCTTTAAAATTTGCTCTTACAGGCAGTGAAACCACTAGCAGCTTATTTTTTTCTGGCTTGTATGTCTTGTTGTTATTCTTTGATAGAATGGATTTATTACTGTTTTGAGTTTAGTTCTAGTGGAGATCCTTACTCAAGGACGTAATTCGTTCCTAAAGGTTGGCATTTGGAGGAGACTGAATGCCTGATATGTTCAGTGAAGTCTCTCAACTAAAGGTAGACTGGAACACTGATATCTTCCAGAACTGCTTGACCTCTGGTATCTCCAGTTTTATGTGTGTATATGCACCCTTCTTTCAGAAAAGCACCACAGTGATTATTCCATGAAGTGTCCTGAGACTTGCACTCCTGTCTTCTTAAATAGACTTACCTGACAATTCCATTCACTTAAGCAAAACTGGAACTCCTTTCGTGGATACCTCATCTTCTCAATATACCTATGCTTAGCTCAGGCTTAACTTCCCTGCTTCTTAGCAGTAAAGTACACCCAGGCAGAAGATCAGGGTGATCAAAGAACAATCAAGTGATGATGACTGTTGTTTTCCTTCTTTCAAATAAAATAATACTGCGCTGCTTGTTGTTCGAAACAACAGTGTTTCACTTCATACATTCTTCTGGTATTACAACTTTTTGCTTCTCATGGTAAAGAAAATTCAGTATTAACTGTTCTGTTGGTTGAAAGTAAAAATTAAGTAAGAATGTTTAAGCAATTTATGAAAAAGGACACTGATTATTTGGTAATGTGAAAGCAGCGTCTTTGGATGTAACATATTTTAAAAACATGTCTATTGACAAGAGAACACTAAATATCCCTAATTCCAATATAAGCAGATTAGGGAAAAAAGGGGAATAATTTACTACAACTGATTCATTGAAGCAAAATTTTGAAGTACTAAACTATACCTTCCCTCGATGCTTTTATTTCTTTATTAGTTAGAAGCTACACCGTTGTTGCATATGCTTACTTTTAACTTAGGTGGGAAATGCCAGCATACATTTTGTTTCATTTAGCCAGCGGCATGTTTCAAGCATAAAAGGTATATAATGTCACCTTATCTACACAGAATCACGTGGATTATACATACGCAAAAAGAGTTCCTCGGGTTTGTACTACTGTTGTAAACTTTGATTTATTCAGAGTGATATTAGTACTTAAGCACTAATGCATTCCGTTTGCAACGTACTGCCTTTTAAACCTCAAATGGGTGTTCCACTTATCCATCAAACCATTAGCGATGTTATTCTCCTTTACTACTCTTGCACATGATCTGCTACCCTTCAAGTACGTACTGTTTGAATTATATTAGAATACTTATGGGTGGGTTATTAAAATTCTCATTTTTAATGGGCAGTGTATTAACTTAGATTTATTTATAAATAATTATAAATCCTTTGCTGAATTAATTTATTTCTAATTGGTAAATTATAATTACTGACCTTTTTAAAGAAACAAAACTAAAGAAGCAGTATGATTAATCACTTCACTGATGACTTCTGTGGAACTCAAAAGGCGATTTTAATACTTCATTCTAAAGATATGTGGGTAGAATATTAGGAATTGAGGGGACTTACGGTCTTTTGAATGAGTGATGCGTGAAGATTAGATTTCCTTACTTGTTTTGATGTCTGTCGTAGGTACACTGAAAAAAAAGTTCTCTTTTAGGAGGTCCTTCACATCCCTTGTAACTTGTTTTCCTAGGTATTTTATTTGCTTTGTAGCAATTGTGAATGGGAGTTCACTCATGATTTGGTTCTCTGTCTACTATTGCAGTATAGGAATGCTTGTGATTTTTGCACATTAATTTTGTACCTGAGACTTTGCTGAAGTTGCTTATCAGCTTGAGATTTTGGGCTGAGATGATAGGGTCTTCTAAATATACGATTATGTTATCTGTAAACAGAGACAACACAAATGGAAAAACATCCCATGCACATGGATAGGAAGAATCAATATGGTGAAAATGGCCATACTGCCCAAAGTATTTATAGATTTAATGTTATCTCCATCAAGCTACCATTGACTTTCTTCACAGAATTAGAAAGAATTACTTTGTTTCTTAGAGAACCACAAAAGAGCCCATATAGTCCTTAAAATCCTAAGCAAAAAGAACAAAGCTGGAGGTATCACACTACCTGACTTCATTTTACAAGGCTACAGTAGTCAAAAGAACATGATAATGGTACTAAAACAGACATACAGACCAATGGATCAAAAAAGAGGCCTCAGAAATAATGCCACACATCTACAACCATATGATCTTTGACAAACTTGACAAAAACAAGCAATGGGGAAAGGATTCCCTGTTTAATAAATGGTGTTGGGAAAACTGGCTAGCCATATGCAGAAAACTGAAACTGGACCCCTTCTTTATACCTTATACAAAAATTAACTCAAGATGGATTAAAGACTTAAACGTAAGACCTAAAACCATAAAAACCCTAGAAGAAAACCTAGGTAATACCATTCAGGGCATAGGCATGGGTAAAGACTTCATGATTAAAACACCAAAATCAAAAGCAACAAAAGCCAAAAATTGACAGATGGGATCTAATTAAAGAGATTCTGTGCAGCAAAAGAAACTATCATCAGAGTGAACAGCCAACCTATAGAATGGGAGAAAATTTTTCCAATCTACCCATTTGACAAAGGGCTAATATCCAGAATCTACAAAGAACTTAAACAAATCTACAAGACAAAAACAACCCTATCAAAAAGTTGGAGAAGGATATGAATGGGCACTTCTCAAAGAAGACATTTATGTGACCAAAAAACATGAAAAAAAGCTCATCATCACTGGTAATTAGAGAAATGGAAATAGAAACCACATTGAGATACCATCTCATGCCCGTTAGAATGGAGATCATTAAAAGTCAAGAAAAGACAGATGCTGGAGAGGATGTGGAGAAATAGGAACAATTTTACACTGTTGGTGAGAGTATAAATTAGGAGGATTATGGAGGGCAGTTTGGTGATTCCTCAAGGACCTAGAATCAGAAATAGCATTTGATCCAGCAATCCCATTACTGGGTATATACTCAAAAAATTTTAAATCATTCTACTATAAAGACACATGCACATGTATGTTTATTGCTGCACTGTTCACAATAGTAAAGACTTGGAACCAACCTGAATGCCCATCAATGATAGACTGGATAAAGAAAATGCAGCACATATACACCATGGAATACTATGTAGCCATAAAAAGGAATGAGTTTGTGTCCTTTGCAGGGACATGGATAAAGCTGGAAACCATCATTCTCAGCAAACTAACACAGGAACAGAAAACCAAACACTACATGTTTTCACTCACAAGTGGGAGCTGAACAATGAAAACACATGGACACGGGGATGGAAACATCACATACTGTAGCCTGTCGGGGGTAGGGGACTGGGGAAGGGCTAGAATTAGGAGAAATAACTAATGTAGATGACAGGTTGATGGGTGTAGGAAACCACCATTTCATGTGTGTACTTATGTAACAAACCTGCATGTTCTGCACATGTACCTCAGAACTTAAAGTAAAATAAAAAAAGATAAGTTACAGCTGTTTGCTGCCTCCTGTTGAAGTCATTCTATATCAGCTCTTGTAATATTTCATTTCTTGAAGTATATGTGAAGAACATTGCGGCTGATAATAATTTGTGGTGTTGACATTTGTGAATAAGTTAGTAGAGGTAAGGTTATTCCTATAATAACACTTTCAGTCACTTGCATTCCCACCTGAATTTGTAAATTGTAAAGAAAGAAAAAGTTACAGCTTGTGGCCCAAGATTATCCGTAATTCCCAGACTGTCTTAACTTGTATAGCTGTACAGCACACGTTCCATACGTGCCGTCAATTATGTGTCTCAGCAGATAAGTAAATATTTAAGAAGAAATGTTCCATGGTGTGATCTTTGTACCTAGGAATAATCTTATTCATTTTTGGATCCCTAGGGCTTGGCACATGGTCATTTAATTCTTTTTTTCAAAGAATGATTGTACATAAATAAATTAATATAAGTACGTTGAGAACTTCTGACTTTGTATTGGATGGTAACTGTTTTATGTATTTTCTTGATTAATAGTCTAAAAAATAATCTGGATCAGGAAGGAGTATTCTATACTGGCCTCTATCTTGAAACTTATCTGCCCATGATTCCCTTTTATTGACTAATTTTACAATGAAATAGTCTTTGTGGAGTCTTGTACATCTACAGCTAATCCATCCATACCCAGTAGGGTACTCAGCAACAACTATTAGCTATCTGCTAAAAATGACTAATTGCACATATCACATCATCAGTATCCTAATGGCACGAGTGACATACTGTCTATAAAACATGGTTTTTAAAAATGCAAAACCTGAGATAATGGTGAGACATGGATTCTTGATTTTTGATAAGTTTTTGTATAGAGGCTCTTTTTTTTTAAAATTGTACTTTAAGTTCTGGAGTACATGTGTAGATGTTGGAGGATTGTTGCATAGGTACACGCATGCCATGGTGGTTTGCTGCCTCCATCCCCCTGTCACCTAAATTAGGCATTTCTCCCAGTGTTATCTCCCTCACCCGGCAATAGACCCCAGTGTGTGATGCTCCCCTCCCTGTGCCCATTTGTTCTTATTGTTCAACATCTGCTTATGAGTGAGAACGTGTGGTGTTTGGTTTTCTGTTCTTGTGTCAGTTTGCTGAGAATGATGGTTTCCAGATTCATCCATGTCCCTACAAGGGACACAGACTCATTGTTTTTTATGGTTGCATAGTATTCAATGGTGTATATGTGCCGCATTTTCTTTATCCAGTCTATCATTGATGGACATTTGGGTTGGTTCCAGGTCTTTGCTATTGTAAGCAGTGCTGCAGTGAACATACATGTGCGTGTGTCTTTGTAGCAGAACAATTTATAATCCTTTGGATATATACCCAGTAATGGGATTGCTGGATCAAATGGTGTTTCTATTTCTAGGTCCTTGAGAAATTGCCACACCGTCTTCCACAATGGTTACACTAATTTACACTCTCACCAAGAGTGTAAAAGTGTTCCTATTTCTCCACATCCTCTCCAGCATCTGTTGTCTCCAGATTTTCTAATGATCTCCATTCTAACTGGCATGAGATGATATCTCAGTGTGTTTTTGATTTGCATTTCTTTAATTACCAGTGATGATGAGCATTTTTTTGTATGTTGGCCTTATAAATGTCTTCTTTTGAAAAGTGTCTGTTCATGTTATTCGCCCACTTTTGAATGGATTTTTTTTTCTTGTAAATCTACTTTAGTTCTTTGTAGATTCTGGATATTAGCCTTTTGTCAAATGGGTAGATTGCAAAAAAAATTTTCCCATTCTGTTGGTTGCCAGTTCACTCTAATGATTGTTTCTTTTGCTGTGCAGAAGCTCTTAAGTTTAATTAGATCCCATGTGTCTATTTTGGCTTTTGTTGCCATTGCTTTTGGTGTTTTAGTCACAAAGTCCTTGCCTATGCATATGTCCTGACGAAAGCAATGAGAATGAAGACATAATGTACCACAGTCTCTGGGACACATTTAAAGCAATGTCTAGAGGGAAATTTATACCAGTCAATGCCCACATGAGAAGCAAGGAAAGATCTAAAATCGACACCCTTTTGTCAAAATTGAATGAGCTAGAGGAGCAAGATCAAAAAAATCGAAAAGATAGCAGAAGACGAGAAATAACTAAGATCAGAGCAGAACTGACAGAGATAGAGACACAAGAAACCCTTCAAAAAATCAGTAAGTCCAGGAACTGGTTTTTTGAAAAGATTGACAAAATAGACCACTAGCCAGCCTAATTAAGAAAAGAGAGAAGAATTGATGCAATAAAAAAATGACAAAGGGGATATCACCAGTGATTCCACAGAAATAAAAACCAACATCAGAGATTACTACAAACAACTGTATGCACATAAACCAGTAAATCTGGGATAAATGGATAAATTCCTGGACATTTACACCCTCCCAAGACTAAACCAGGAAGAAATTAAATCTCTGAATAGACCAGTAACAAGGTCTGAAGTTGAGGCAGCAATTAATAGCCTACCCACCAAAAAAGTCCAGGCCCAGAAGGGTTCACAGCCGAATTCTACCAGACATACAAACAGGAGCTGGTACCACTCCTTCTGAAACTATTCCAGACAATGCCAAAAGAGAGAATCCTCCCTAACTCACTTTATGAAAGGCTCTTGTTTTAAAACAGGTTTTGCGATCTGTAAAACGACTGATTGCTTTTGGTCATCTAGCAAATGGTGCAGGTATTTTAATAAGTTTAGAAGGAAATTGAAACAAATTTTGTTTATATAGTCACCATAAATCTGAACTGTATGACTATGATTTCATAAAAAATACTATTCTATTAATGATTTCCAAATTTTCCAGGCTGCACATGATTACGGACACTTAATTGGTAATTTATCTTAGCTAACACATTTATCTGAGTTTGTGTTGGTATAAAGGAATACCTGAGACTGGGTAATTTATAAAGAAGAGAGGTTTCTTTGGCTAATGGTTATGCAGGCTGTTGAAGGAGTATGGCCCCAGCATCTGCTTCTGATGAAGGCCTCAAGTTGCTTTCATTCATGGTGAAAGGGAAGCCAGCATTTGAAGAGATCACATGGCAGGAGAGAAAGCAAGCAGGAAAGGGGCGGTGCCAGGCTCCTCTCATAAACAAGCTATTAAGGGAACCCTTATTAGAATGAAACTAGTGAGAACTCACTCACTCCATACACCCTCCAGTGCATTAATCTATTCATGAAGGATCCACTGCTATGACCCAAACACGTCCTGTTGGAGATCAAGTTTCAACATGAGGTTTGGAGGGGGAAAACACACAACCTGTAACACTGCTTTCAATTTATGTGCATTAAACTTTCATTTAACTTGGGATATTTGTTGTTACTAATGTGATTCACTATATCTCCAGCTTACAAAAAGGTCTCAATTTCTCAAAAGTAAACAATTAGTTTGTAAACCATGCTGAATTTTTCAGTGGCAGTGGAAGTCTGTAAAACTTTGACCATATGCCAAATTGTACATTAGGTAGAGAAGCTTCTCTGATTTTTGTGTTTATATATTTGAGAAATGAGTAAAGCCCTTGAATTTACTCACTTTAAGTTTTAGATGAGTCATCATGATGTTGCTAGAAGTCTTTCAAGAAAGATGGGTTTGAGAGGGAAGAGTGGCCACTGAAAACGGGGCACACAGGATAATCAAGAGCAGCCACTGAAGAAAACTGAGACTCTCAGGAGAATTTAGAAAGGCATCAATTTAGAAAGGTGACCAGTGACGCTGTAGAAGAGTAAGGACCCTCTACTGCTGAGTTCTGAAGAAGGCATGGAATGAACAAGTGAGAAAGTCTTTGCTAATATTTCAGAGAATTATGGATTAAGGACAGACATAAATAAAACATTTGAAACATATGGAAAAGAAATGTTTTAAATAACTAAAGAGTAGAATGGCAATTCAGTAGCTAATCACATTTTGTCCAAGGATTTCTTCTAATTTCCTAAAGACTTTATTTTTGGGAAATAAATTTTCATAGTAAACTTTATTTTAAAAGTAAAAAAAAAACTAATTTTCAAAATTTGACTCTATTAGTTCCAAAATTTAAAATGGAAAGAACATTAAAATGTCTTTTTAAAATCAAAGACTAGTTCAATTTCTCTTACTCAAATATACCAATTTCTAGGTAGAGTAGCTAAATCTCTAAAATTCATCCGGAAAAAGAGTTACACCAGACTAAACTTGGCTCCTTTTTCAACTCCTGTCATTCATAGTAGAATAAAAGTTGTGTAATATACGCTTGGCTATGAAAAGTCACATTTATTCTAAGTCATTTCTATTTATGAGAGTGGAAACATTACTTAAAAATAGTTCATCATATAAATCCCTTCATAATTGTTAATGATCAGTTAAAAGAGAAAGATTTTACATGTAACTGGAAAGAGTATGCCTGCGAGAAATAGTTCAGATATAATACGAAAGCTAATTTCTGCAGTAAAACATCCCACAGTTTGTTGCTTTGTACTATTAAGACTTGGTCTTTACAAAGATTAAGAGACAATATGGTTTACTTTAAAAAGCCTTGGTCTAGTAATTAGAAAATAGATTCAATAAAGAGCTTTGACACCCACTAGCTAATTTCCTTGGGCGATTCGCTCACTCTTTCTGGGTTTTCACCTTCTAAAACAGAGACACTAAGGTGGAATAAACATGTAAGATGATGATGATGATCCTAAGGATATTTCTGTAAAAATACATTGGCATCAGTACTGGCATGGAGAGAGGGGTAAAATGAGAAATTTCCTTAACGCTTTGTAGAAACTTTGCATATTTGGGGTACCTTATAGAAGTCAAAGATGAAAGATCCAGCTCAGAGGAGCAGTGTTTTAGATAGTCTCCCTGTAAATCCAGTTTAATGAAGAGAAAGAGTGTCAGGAGTAGCCACTCCCTTTTCCGGAACAGGGAAATGAGAATGGAAATGAAGGGACCTGCAGGTCTGCACAGCCTTGTCGTAAGTCTATAAATGATACCGATGGCTTTAGTTTGTGACTGGGGAGCCATTCTACTCAGCTCATGCAGATATGCCTACACTGAACAGAGGGCGACAACCATATGTTAGCTCCTTTTTCCTAACTGAATTGTTTGCAAGACTTACTACCTTGGGATGTTGGGTCAGTTTTGTAGAGTTCACTGATTATTCAACCCTCCAGGAATTTCAATCACTTAAAGCCCTTAATGTCTTAGGGCCAGTAAAGGTATCTGCAAATTTCCCTTCTGCCTCCAAACTGAACAGCTGTTCTGTAGGAAAAAAAACCTTTTTCCTTATTCATCTGACTTTGATTTACTCTTTCACTGTTTGATGTTTTTCAAAGTTTTTAGAAAAATAGCCTGAAATTGACATTTACACAAGTCTTTTAATTTGGCATGCTGCCAGATTCAATTTAATAATCAGTTCTTGTTCTCTGTGTAGCATTTGGCACTGATTATCTTTTCTCTCCTGAAATTTGTTCCTTTTCACTTCGAACATATTGTGCCTCCTGTTACTCTCCAACCTGTTTGAAGCTTCTAGTCTCTTCCTTGTTTATTAAATCTTGGCAGTCCTCATGTTCCCTAGATTTATCTGAGGTTTCTTCTCAGCTTTTATTTACATATTTCAACTATAACCTCTCTAAAAATGACTACTAAGTATATGTATCAGGTTTTCTTTGGATGAATGATAATTGAATAATTAAAAATTAAATATATTTTGAAAATGATTTGAAACTTGACTAGAGAGTTACTGCTTATCATAACCTTGACCTGAAAGTAGCAACATTTTACTTTAAAATTTCAGAGCATCCTCTTTATGATGAGTGTGTGGTTTTTTTTTTCCACAGCATAGAAATGTCCTTATTCTGAGTGTTACACCACATTGTTTTGTGATTATTAAAGTAATAAATAGTATATAAACATGAAAATATAAAGATTAAAATAGGAACAATTATAAAATGAAAATTTGATTCTCTGACAGGCATTTCTAAAATCTTTATATGCATTGTGTAATTTATTTCTTATGCTACAAATGAGATATTAATATTAGTTCAATTTATTTTTGCAAAGGTAAGAGAGGGCACTTGCTGCAGTTCACATAGCTCTTGAGAGGTAGTTATGGGATACAAACACGGATTTATCTGACGTCAGAGTCCAACTTCTGGGTCTCTTCCTTGTCTTAGGGATAACAGTTATAAAAATTATGCATCTTATTTTCCAACCTCTCTTCTACATGCTATGCCATTATCTCTCTTTAACAAAAGTACCCTCCTCTGGATATATGAGAAGAAAAAGGGGTTGTTTTATAACCATTTTTGGCTCATCCCAATGGCTCATGCACATCCATGCTTTTCCTAACATCACTGAGCCTGGGTCTTCCTTAATGGTGGCTGTCCTAAGCCCTATTGCCAATACAAGGCCTTCCTTTTAATACAAGATGAAGAAGGGAATTAACTAATAGCAATAATAGTAAAAACGAAATCTTACGACTTGTAGTTGCTATATAATAGAGTAAATTTTGCGGTGTTGTGTGCTGTTTAATATAAAACCTAACCCCCAGCTCTGCTTAAAATTAACTAACTCCCTGTGAAACCTACCTTATCTGTTCTCCCCACATTCTCAGCAAATTTCCCAGGCATCTGAAGCCTCCTGTTTCTCTTGCTGACCAGCTGCAAGGTCACAGGGCAAGATAACACCCAAAGAATGTACATTGTGTTTCTCAAAATGCTGTTTTTCAAATGTAATGTACATCACAAGACATGTTACAAATCATTATTATTTTTTCTGGCTTCTGTAAACCTGTTAGCTGCTACGTCATCCTGGATGTATAAAAAGTACGCCGTTTTCTTTCTCCTTTGCTCAGCTTTGGGATACTAACCTGTTGAGCCGGTGGCCACCTTAATAAAATCCTCCTGTTTCACCCATTGGTCTCTGTGGTCTGCTGAATATTCTGCAACAGAGGCACTCTCTTCCCCCTGCGAGGGCCTTGGAAGATGAAATGGATATGAGGCAGCCACATTTCTCTTTTCTGTTTGATTCCTTCACTCCCATGCTACCATTACTAAAGAAAGGAAACGCATGTTAAGTTTTACTGAGGAACTAAAGATAATTAAATACTACATTTAAAACTGCTAAGTATGACTGTTTCCTTATTATTATGTCAAGTCACAGGAAGGTTAAACCCCTCTGAGAGCAGTTTTCCTGTGGATTCATCTCCATTTCTAGCCATGCTGCTCTACCTGTAGGGTTTTCTTCCTATTAAAGAGGACCTTCTTCCTTAAGACTCTACCCGCTCCCCACTTTGGGAAACCCTACCTTTTACCCACAGTAATGTGGCCATATGATCTGGTCTCTTTTCCCAATTTATGCCTGATGCCTAGGTTATCTGGGAGAGTTAATACGCACCTGAGAGTATGTACCCTAAGCATTACTTACTCAGTGTAAATAATACTATAGAAAACTTCAGCAGGACAGGTCAAGCTAGACTTTCGCACTTTAAGTACAACAAAACAGTTTATTTTAGAGTTTGGCATTCGAATCCCAAGTTGCGTGAGTGCTATTGTTTTAATAATGCACCCAAAATGGATGTGTTGGAAGCTTAATCCCCCGTACAATTTTGTTGAGAAGTAGGGCCCTTGAAATGTAATAGGTCGTTAGAGCTCTACCCTCATGAACGAATTAATGCTGTTATTGCAAAAGTGGGTTTGTTATCAACAGAGTGAGTTCCTGATGAAAGGATGGGTTCCCCGCACCCCACCCCCCCACCACACCCTCTCTTACCCTGTCTTCCTCCATGGGATGACACAGTAAGAATGCTGTCAGCAAGATGCCAGCCACTTGGGCTTGGATTTCTCAGGCTCCAGAACTGTCAGAAATAAATCTTCATTCCTTATGAATTAACCAGTCCTACATACTCTGTTACAGCAATAGTAAACGGACTAAGACAGCCCCCGAGCGCGCTCCCTACCTGTGTGAGATGCAAGCATATCTCTTCACTTCTTGTAGTCTTTGAGTAACTATTGAATAAAACATAGACATTCACATATACCTCCCACAGATAAGCGTTAAATCTTAGAAACAGCACAGTGCAACTCCATTCAATGTTTTTCTTCACTTGTTGTGAAGAATATAGGAGCGGCCAGAATAGAATTACTGTGAGCAATAACAAAAAAGGAGTAAAAAGATTTGGAACAAGGAGGACCTACTTATGCATAAATTCTTCTGTAGAACCTGATATGGTTAACAGTAGAACATCATCATCTACCATCTAATTAGAGAAATAGGAAATAAAGGATAATGATGCCATAGTAATTCTTTGGGAATAAATTATTTCTAATGACTTTTCTTTTTTTGTAATGTTCTCTGAATGATTGCTGGTATTGGCTTTTAATTCAAGATATATGTTTCATATAAAATACATATTTTACAATTCCTAGTTTCAGGTGATTATTAAAATAAAAATACGTAATTTTATTTAACTGTTTTGGAAGTAAGATAAATTTCTATTGACACTAATTAATGAAGAGAAATGATTTGATGAGTGAATATACATAGATAGGAAGTTACTGTAAAAGGCAGGAGAGATACCATTTTTTTCAAGGAGAAAGCCCTGTCACATCATGTTCACGAGACTCTTACTTTATTTATCGTAGTCTACATCTTGTGGATTATTTCTGGGTATGTTTTGTTTTATTTTAACATAGGCTCTTTGAGGTCAGAGACAGAAGTAATGTGCTGCATTTTAAGGTATTTGGTAAATATTTTATTCTTCATTAACTTTTGTCACCAGGTTATGCTGAAGGCACTTAGAGTATTAAAAAAAAGAGAAGATAGCCATATTAAAACAAATGAAAAACAGGTGAAATTGATTAAATTGTATTTTAATAATCTTTCTTATACCCAAAATTACCCTAAATAATATTCCAAATGTAATCAATTCAAAATTATTATATTTACATTTGTTTATACCAAGTTTTCAAAATCCAGTGTATATTTTCCAGTTAAAGCGTGTATCAGTTTGGACTAACACTGAGACAGGGTTCAGGTAGGGTTGCTAGAGGCTGACGGGGGTGAAGAGGACACTGGGGGTCTGTGCTGTCCAGTACAACAGTACTAGCCACATGCAGCTATGAGCATTTGAGATGTGTTTAGTTCAAGTTGTTAACGGCTATCGAGATATGGTCACATCGATTATATTTTGAAATGTCTTTGGATATAAGAAGCATGTTTTGAAACAAATAATTAATTTTACCCATTTGTTTTAGCTCATTTTAAGGTGGCTACTAGAAGATTTTAAAACTTGAAATTTAAAATTACTTGTGTGGCTTTCATTTGTGGCTCATATTGTATTTCTGTTGGACAGTGCTACTGTGCATTTTTTTTTTCTAGAATTGACCTTATAGAAAACATCTTACCTGAAAAAACAGCTTATACATATTGAAAAATTTGTGTCTTAACAATGACAAATATTTTCTCCCTCTACATTTACTCAGTCTTATTCATAGAACGAAGAAATGCTTATTTCTTAGCTTTTAAGTCAAATATAGGCACCAACTGGTCTTGGAAGCCTCAGTAGCTGGGGAAAATCAGTTAATAGGATCAGAGAAAAGCCTCCCAGTAAATGTGACTATGAAACGGTTCACATGACACACATATTCTTTAGGAAAATTAAAAATGTTATACTCTTAAAAATGTTTTGTTTCCCAATAGTTTTCAAATGTATTTGTTTATCTACTTTGTTTTTTAAAGACTGACCGTTCAGTTTTACTTTTAAAACCAGTAGACATACTAAGCCATGCTGCAGACACATGGTCACCACTATAAACCTCAACTATTTTCCCAACTCATTAAAGTGGTGGAAGAAAACTATTTTTAGGCACCTAGCTGAAATGAATTTTGTAACGCCTACCTATGTTCTTCTGTGACATACCATTTAAACTGTTTTCATGTTAGAAGGTCTTTTCTTCAATCACTTTCTTAAGACATACCTTTCATAACCTTATATAACTTTAACTATGACTAAAGATAATTTATCGGTTTGATGGTTGAATTTTTGCTTTTATTTGACTAGATTAAGTGCTATCATTCCTTTTGAATACTAAATAACTAATTTGCCAAACATGTTTTATTTATTTTCTTGCAATTAAGGTGTTTTGTAAATACAGTCAGATAATAATTGAGGCATAAGTATATCAATAAACAGAAACTTTATGTAAGGCATCAATGTGTTTTTTTTTTAAACATACCTTTATCGCCACAAAGTCCTTCTGCTTGCTTTTAGACCTTAATTCCTACAGTAACATTTCTCAACAAGGGAGATACCAGCACCCAGGGCAGAACAGTTGAACTTTTTGTTGTACTTTCTTACACACTGCAGGACTGTTAGCCTCTCCTGTTTCTGCTCATTAAATCACAGTACCAAGTATCCAATCACCCTCTCTTTCATTCAGTAAGACAACTCCAACTCCCTGTAACACCACCATACATTTCCCAGTACCAGCTGGCCAGCACCATGCCAATAAACAACCTTCCATAAAATTTTTGTCACCATTTCTCTTGTGGCCTTTAATCTATAGTTTACCTGGTAAAACACTACTAATCATCATAAAATACTATGCCTTACTCTGAAATACTAAGAAAATGCTGTGATAAACTGTCTTTCACTTTATCTACGTTTACTGAACACTGGCTGGGTGCCAGGCACTCTTCTAAGTGCTTTACCTGCAGTAACTTGTTTATCCCTCACAGCAGTGCTATAACTTACTACCATTTTCCTTGTTTGATAGATAAGAAAACTGGAGGCAAAAGATTCAAGTAATTTGTCCAATGTAACCAACTAGAAAGTAGCAGGGCCTCAGTTAAGTCAAGAAATCTGGATCCAGAGTTTGATTTTAAACACCCTCTTTTACTTACATATTCTTAAAATTAAGAATTAAGAAAGAAAAGTCTGAGCCCTATTACCTTTCTTTAAGATTCTACTAGAAATTTTACGTATATATACTTTTTAATATGGGAATCATATATCGTGTTAAGTTTTAATGTCACAAAACAGTGCAAAGCACAAAATTGGTAGAAATGCCTCATTTCTAAAAATCAGATTCCAGTATTTGTTATGTTTTCCCCATCTCTCCATTCTAAATCCTGTACCAAGTCCCACTTATGTGTTTGTGGTGGGGGTGACATGCTATAAGTAACATGTTATAAATATGTCTCTTTCCATTTAATGTGGAAGAAAAAAGATCACCTTTTTTTTTAAATACATTTTTTTAAAATTGCATTTTAGGTTTTGGGGTACATGTGAAGAACATGCAAGATTGTTGCATAGACACACACATCGCAGTGTGATTTGCTGCCTTCCTCCCCATCACCTATATCTGGCATTTCTCCTCATGCTATCTCTCCCCAACTCCCCACCCCCCGCTGTCCCTCCCCTTTTTACCCCCGACAGACCACAGTATATGATGCTCCCCTCCCTGTGTCCATGTGTTCTGATTGTCCAACACCCACCTATGAGTGAGAATATGCGGTGTTTGATTTTCTGTTCTTGTGTCAGTTTGCTGAGAATGATGGTTTCCAGGTTCATCCATGTCCCAACAAAGGACACAAACTCATCGTTTTTGATGGCTGCATAATATTCCATGGTGTATATGTGCCACATTTTCCCTGTCCAGTCTATCATCGATGGGCATTTGGGTTGGTTCCAGGTCTTTGCTATTGTAAACTGTGCTGCAATGAACATTTGTGTGCATGTGTCCTTATAGTAGAACGATTTATAATCCTTTGGATATATACCTAGTAATGGGATTGCTGGGTCAAATGGAATTTCTATTTCTAGGTCCTTGAGGAATCGCCACACTGTCTTCCACAATGGTTGAACTAGTTTACACTCCCACCAACAGTATAAAAGTGTTCCTATTTCTCTGTATCCTCTCCAGCATCTGTTGTCTCCAGATTTTTTAATGAGCGCCATTCTAACTGGCGTGAGATGGTATCTCAATGTAGTTTTGATTTGCATTTCTCTAATGACCAGTGAAGATGAGCATTTTTTCATATTTTTGTTGGCTTCATGTATGTCTTCTTTTGTAAAGTGTCTGTTCATATCCTTTGCCCACTTTTGAATGGGCTTGTTTGTTTTTTTCTTGTAAATCTGTTTTAGTTCTTTGTAGATTCTGGATATCAGCCTTTTGTCAGATGGGTAGACTGCAAAATTTTTTCCCATTCTGTTGGTTGCCGGTTCACTCTAATGACTGTTTCTGTGGCTGTGCAGAAGCTGTGGAGTTTGATTAGGTCCCATTTGTCTATTTTGACTTTTGTTGCCAATGCTTTTGGTGTTTTGGTTATGAAGTCCTTGCCTACGCCTATGTCCTGAATGGTTTTGCCTAGATTTTCTTCTAGGGTTTTTATGGTGTTAGGTCTTATGTTTAAGTCTTTAATCCATCTGGAGTTAATTTTAGTGTAAGGTGTCAGGAAGGGGTTCAGTTTCTGCTTTCTGCATATGGCTAGCCAGTTTTCCCAACACCATTTATTAAAAAGGGACTCATTTTCCCATTGCTTGTTTTTGTCAGGTTTGCCAAAGAGCAGATGGTTGTAGATGTGTTGTGTTGCCTTGGAGGCCTCTGTTCTGTTCCATTGGTCTATATCTCTGTTTTGGTACCAGTACCATGCTGTTTTGATTACTGTAGCTTTGTAGTATAGTTTGAAGTCTGGTAGTGTGATGCCTCCAGCTTTGTTCTTTTTGCTTAGAATTGACTTGGCTATGTGGGCTCTCTTTTGGTTCCATATGAAGTTTAAGGTGGTTTTTTCCAGT
>PVKV010024267.1:0-31742 GCA_004027835.1 Alouatta palliata | reverse complement strand
TGGGTTCAAGCAATTCTCCTGCCTCAGCCTCCCGAGTAGCTGGGACTACAGGCACGTGCCACCATGCCCAGCTAATTTTTTTGTATTTTTAGTAGAGACGGGGTTTCACCATGTTGACCAGGATGGTCTCGATCTCTTGACCTCGTGATCCACCCGCCTCGGCCTCCCAAAGTGCTGGGATTACAAGCGTGAGCCACCGTGCCCGGCCAAGTCTGAATTTCTATGTGTTCTTTCTCCTGTGCATAGTTTTACCTTTAGTGTGAGCTGCCCCTCAGAGCAGGCACCCAGAATAGGGTCTGAATGAGACCTCAGAAAAAACACCCAAGAGCCAAAGGGGATCATTTGTTGAGTTTCCAGAAATAACCTACACTGAAGGCCAGATATACTTGAGCTGAACCAACATTTCTGAGACTTTGCGTCCTGAGGACCGCTTTTCACGCTTATGAGTTACTGAGGACCTCAGAGAGCTCTTGTTGGTATAGGTCTGATCTGTTGATATTCATGGAATGAGAAATGAAAAACGAGGAGCATGTCGTGATATTAATTTACTAATTCAGTTTTAAAGAACAGTAAGAAACTCGTGACATGAGAACATAAATAGTATATTTCTAATAAAAAATAACTAGATTTTCCAAAACCAGTAATATTTGGTGAGAAGAGCGCTGACGCTATTTTACCCTTTTTGTAAATATCTTCAGTGCCTTGCTTGGTAGAGGCTGCTGGATTCTCATGTCACCTTCTGCATGTGTGTTGCCACATCACACCTATGTAGCCTCTGGAAAATTACAGTCTACATTGTTCAGAGACTGGGAGACAGATGGGCAGCTCCCATCTCAACAGTATTGTGAAAATCATTTTGGTCAGGTAGACATCCTGAAAGAGTCTCGGGTCCCACTCTGAGACTGGCTGCTCTATCCTGCCAGCAGCTTGCCGGGACTTAGCCTCCTCCATGAGTCCGGGCATCGAACTCACCAGAATAACTCTCCTTGACCTTCAGCATCTTAGGAGACTCGACTCACCTCCTCATGCCCACTGACAGCAGAGAGACAGTCAATACCAGTCCCAAGCCCAATTCATAAGAGTAAACTCTGATCCGGCTTTCAGGGGTTACATTCCTAGACCCCCCTATTTCAGCCTCTTCCCATCACCACCACAATCTACATCCGATAATAAGCATGATCAGGATGGATAGGAGGGGACATTCAATAACACCTTGAACCCGAATTTGGAAGTCTCACTGGTGTTCTCGTGAGATCTTGAGGAATGCTGAGCAGCAGTGCTTAAAAGCCCCTGTCGGATCGGGGCTTCCAACTTCATGGAATCAGAGCCCCCTCAGGACCATCAATGTCCTCTCCTTTCCATCTTCAGAGTATTGAGCCTATACAGCAAATATGGGTAAGGCAGAGTGTTCCAGTTCTGCTGAGCCAATCTAATCTCTGAACACAAAAGGAGACTGTAAAACATCCTAAGATAAAAGGGGATGCAGGATGTCATCAGAAGTGTAGGATTTTCGAGACAAGAAAGCACCCTCCAGGGGAACAAAGGGGAGTGCAGGCTCGGGCCTGGCGGAAACTTCCCCTGAGTGCAGACCCCTGCCCCATCAGCTGGGTGTCTTGTACAGCCCAGCCCAGTACTGCTGTAGTTTCTCCAATTTCACCTCCCAGACAGAACTCTCAAGTCAGAACATGTGAGCCCTCCACCTCCAGCCCCACTCCAGCCAGGCAGCTGCCTCCTTTTTTAAAGTTCTATGGGGATGAGTGACACTCAGATTACTCCTCTTTCATGGGTTGCACTGCATAGGACAATTAATCCTAGAAGTAGACCCTGCCATGAGGCCCGGGGGCCCAAGACATAATTCCCACTGCCTGTAGCCATCCTCAGCCCCAGGCATTCCTCTTCACTGCCACCATCTGCTCCGTGTGAAGCTGTCTTTTGCACTTTCAGCAGAGTCTTTAGACTACAGCCAGTTCTCTCGGACTGCTCCTGATACCTTTCCTACTGTCACTGACCACCTACTGCTGTTGTCTGATGCTCGCTCTGCCTTCTGCCTCCAGATATCGTGGCCACGGTGGAGAATGAGGAGCCATCACCTTGTGCCAGGACAGGCTCAGGGCGCCGGTGCACCATCAATGGCAGTGAGTGCCGGGGCGGCTGGCCAGGGCCCAACCACGGCATCACCCACTTCGACAACTTCGGCTTCTCCATGCTCACCGTGTACCAATGCATCACCATGGAGGGATGGACTGACGTGCTTTACTGGGTGGGTGTGGGCTTGCGTCTGCCACAACCATCTCCCTTCATCCACAGGCTTGCAAGGGAGTGGGGAGGGAGAGCTTGCCAGTCCACGCAGGAGGTCAGTCTCTGACTTGAGTGACCACAGCTCCCTCTTGCTCCTCCCTGGGGAATCTATACAGGATGTGAGGCCCCTTCTTGTTCCCAGGTATGTGCCCCAGCATCCTATGGGGACATCCTCATGAGACAGTATGTCTGTGCAAGATCCAAGGGGTGGGTGAAGGATGGAAACCAGGAAAAACCTGGCTGTCAGTGACTCAGTTCTGATGGCTTCAAATTTCAGACCTTTTGAGGAATGAAGGGCCTTTTGAGTTGTTTTCTCTGTCTCTGCAAGACTCCTTTCCCATATAAGCATTGTTAGATACTAGTTCCCTCCACCATAAAATAAGGATAATAATACCGTCTATATCAGAGTTAGTGGGAGGATTAACTGAATTACAACAGTACCTGGCACACAGTCAACACTGTATAAGAGTTTCTTTGTTGGAGTATATTATTTATTTGGTGTTTGTTAAGAGATTTCTTATTTCATCCTTCAATGATGGAAGACGTTGCTCCCATTTTACAGATAAGGAAACCGAGGCTCAGAGAGATTAAAGTAAGTTGCCCACAGTTAAGAACTTAGTGAGCAACAGAGACAAGAATCAAACTCTGATCCCTCTGGGTCCAATCTGGAATTAACCACAATACGATGCTACCTATGAGAGGAAAATTGTAAAACTGTCAAATGCTTTGCAAATATAAAGGATTAGCATAAATATTTATTGTAAGTGTGTATTAGGGGAGCAACTTATTTAAAATGTCAAAGGACTGTCACATGTATGATTTCACCTCTGTTTCAAGTCTGTGAGGAGAGAGTGCCCATGTCATTCTCGCAGTTAGACAGATGGGAATAATGCTCAGAGATGTTAGGTGACTTGTCCAGGGTCACGGAGGTTGTTCATTTGAAAAAAAGTCTTGGCTTTAAATAAGTCAGCTGGAGATAGAGTCCATGAGAGAGGTCAAGTGAGGGAGGCAGGTAGGAGACACTCTCGGTCAGAGGGAACGTGGGTCAGTCTTGGCCCGGCCAGGTGGGCAGTCAGCAAGGTCTCCCTGGGGAAATGCTTCCAGACCAGATCCTAGTCCTCAGGCTGGGAAAAGAAGTCCTGTCACTGTCCCCGGAAGGCTTCTCTCCCTGTCCCCCAGGGTTGGGTGGAGTCTTCATGAGCAGACTTGGGGAAGGGGAGCCAAGCCCCCAACTCAGAGGATCACACCTCTGCCCCGACCAGGTCAATGATGCCATCGGCAATGAGTGGCCCTGGATCTATTTTGTCACCCTCATTCTGCTGGGATCCTTCTTCATCCTCAACCTGGTGCTGGGCGTCCTGAGTGGGTAAGAAAGTTCAAAGGCAGCCGGGGGGACGGGAGGAAGAGGCGGAGGGAGAGAAGGAGGAGGAAGGAGAAGGAATCAATCGAGGGAGAAGAAACAGGAGGGGTGGGGGGAAGAGGAGGAGGAGAGAAAGGAGGAGGAGGAAGGAGTGGAGGAGGGCAGGGGGCTGTGGGTCAGGTCCTTGACTCAACCCTAGGTTCCCTGTAACCACAGCTGGGGCAAGAGTGCTTCCTTCCTGGTGAGCAGGAAAGAGAGGAGATGCAGGCAGGAGCCCTTCAGTTTTTAATTCGCCTTTCTCCTCCTTCTCAAGTCTTCCCCATCCTCGTTCTTCCTGTCCCTCTGCTTTGACACTCCTCAGTGAAGCCCCTGAGGCTCCAGCCTCCTGGCCCCAGGGGCGCCCAAGTGGCACGTTGGCACCAAGAGTCAGTGGAGCTTTTGGTTAAGCACACGGACTCTGGAGCTAGAATGCCCACATTTAAATCCCTGCACTGGCGGCTGTGTGATCTTTACCTAATTACCTAACTTCTCCATGCCTTAATTTCCACGTCCACCAAATAAGAATTATTTCAGTATCTATCTCATAGGGTTATTGTGAGGATTAAATAAGTTAATACATATAAAGTACTTAGAACAGAATCCAGCACAAGATAAGCACTAAACACTAATGGTCATCATTCATGAGAGCCATTCTCTCTGAGACAGTCCTGCTGTCGTCCGTCCACCCACCCCGGCATAGAGGAGAGGCTAGAAGTTGCCATCAGCCTTCTTCCCCTTTGGTATTACTCCATTTGAGAAGCTTCCCTCCAGGCAGTCTGTAGATAGAATTCAGGGGTCTGTGAACTTGGATAGGAAACATGTATCTTTATTTTTCACAACTGTAACTGAAATTTAGTGTTTTCCTTAGTAATAAACATAGGCAACAAACCACCGTGCTATTAGCAGGGCCTGTGACTTGTCCTCATAGAAATCGTGTCACCTTACATTGTGAATAGTATTCACACTAATCACTCCGTACTTTGAAATTATGATTATTAGACCTGCAGCTAGATCTTGCTAATCAGTAATGAAAAAGCGCATATATTACTCCATCCCAATGTTTTTGCATTTTAATAGTGACACTTTAACAGACAGTCATCTGCTGCGTTATGACAATTCAGTCAATGACGGGCTGCAGATACAACAGTGGTGCGCTGATTGCACTGTATTTTTACCGTACCTTTTCTGTCTTTAGCTGTGTTTAGATCCATAGATACTCCCAGTTGCCTACAGCATGCACACAGTAGCGCGCTGTCCAGCTTTGTAGCCTAGGAGCCGTAGGCTACGCCACACGGCCCAGATGTGTAGTGGGCTCTCCCATCTGGGGGTGTGTAAGTACGCTCTTGATGTCTGCACAGAGATGAAGTCACCTAGCGAAGCCCTTCTCAGAACGTAGAAGGTGAAGTCATTAAGTGAAGCCTGGCTGTAATTGGCGTCTTTGTCCCACTATGGTTTTATTTTATGCATTTCACATTATTCTGAAGAGTGATCCATAGGCTTCACTGGACTTTCAAAGAGTCCATGGTACAAACTGGTCACGAGCCCCTGCCTGGACCCCGCCTGGCCCGGGCGACTCCACCTGTCCTGTGGGCCGACCCCTCCTGGTCGCTGGGCGCAGCTCCTCAGAGCCCACGCCCGCGCTTCTGTCTTCCCCTGTCCCAAGGGGTCCTGCCTGCTGGCTCAGGGCTGCCCTCTGCTGGCCTGAAGATTCCTCACAGAGCCTCGGGTCCTTTTTTCCAGCCCTGCCACTTTGCTTCTTGGAGTCCCAGGAGAAGTTTCTCCAGGCCTTTGGTCTGTACAAAACTAAATTTCTAAGGTAGCTTGAAAAGTTGGTGTGGCCAATTTGGGGCTCCGTGGATGATTCAGTTAGGCAATGGACTGCCTTGTCATGAACCTCTAATATCCAGGGGGAACCCCAAAACAAGGCAGGAGACACTGAGATGGATGAGAAGGAAGAAACGAGGAAGGGGCAGGGAGTGCTCCAGGGTGATCCTGGAGAGTGGGGAGAGGTGAGTGGGCAGGGAGAGGGGCTGCCCCTCCGCCACCTTGAGGGTCACCTGGACTCCCGGCAACACCCCAGGGCCAGAAAAAGCAGCACTCCAGCCACAGAATGTGCTTGTCTACCCTCAGGAAGCTCAGTCTTTCCCCAGCCCTGTTTTTTCTTCTCCTCCCCTCCTGGCATCCCCATCACCTTTCAGGGAATTCACCAAGGAGCGGGAGAAGGCCAAGTCCAGGGGAACCTTCCAGAAGCTCCGGGAGAAGCAGCAGCTGGATGAGGACCTTCGGGGCTACATGAGCTGGATCACACAGGGCGAGGTCATGGATGTTGAGGACTTCAGAGAAGGTTTGGGCCCAAAGGCCTGGTCAGTACTCACCCAACCCTCTCACTCCCACCTCTAAGCTGCACCTTGCCTACAGGCTCCACGGAGAGCACTACCTCATTTAACCCCAGCAGGCCTGGGAGACCCAGTGAACAAGTCCAACATTAGCCCTTTAGGGTGAGTGACTTGCCTAAAGCAAAATGACTCAAAATGATCAGATCCAGGTGTGACCAGAGCTCTTCCCAAAGGTGCAGACTGCCCTCCTCACGGCTCCTCTGCTGCAGATAAAGTGGGCTCTTTGGCTGAGCACAGTGGCTCACACCTGTAATCCCGGCACTTTCGGAGGCCGAGGCGGGCAGATCATGAGGTCAGGAGTTCGAGACCAGCCTGACCAACATGGTGAAACCCCATCTCTACTAAACATACAAAAATTAGCTGGGCGTTGTGGCGTGTGCCTGTAAGCCCAACTACTCAGGAGACTGAGACAGGAGAATCACTTGAACCCAGGAGGTGGAGGCTGCAGCGAGCCAAGATCTCACCACTGCACTGCACCTGGGTGATGGAGCGAGACTTCATCTCAAAAAAAAAAAAAAAAAAAAGTGGGCTCTTTAGCTCTTGGGACTCTCAGTCTCCAGAAAGCACAAAGAAATCCAGGCCTACCTAGGACCCATTGTCGCAGATGTCTCTGGTCAATGGGCCCTTGTCTCGGGTGCCCAGCCCAGGTGTGTCCAGCACACAGGGCCCCGAAGCCTGGCTGACTCTTTCTCTCCTGTCTCCAGGAAAGCTGTCTTTGGATGAAGGTGGCTCTGACACAGAGAGCCTGTATGAAATTGCGGGCTTGAATAAAGTCATCCAGTTCATGTGAGTATCTGCCCGCTGCCCCAGGAAACCCTCAGCCCCCAGCTCCCTGAGACATGAGGGTAGAGTCCAGTTATTTCCCCTCAGCGGTTTCAGAATCACTTGTCTAATCCTTTAGAAAGGCAGCCTTTTTAAGAAAACAGGGCCAGTTTCTGCTCTGAGGGACCTCTGCAGGGACCAGATCCTCAGGGAATGTGCGATCAGAGGGGTCCTGAGCAGATGACCTATTTATGTAGCACATAAGAAGGACACTGGGAGCCTCCAGGGCAGTGAGCATGCATGGGGCTGCACTCTGATCTGGGCGAAGCTGTGTGAGGTCATGCATGCTGGAAACCTCTGCGAGGAAAGAGGGAAAGTGTGTGGCAGAGTCTGCACCAACCAGGAGCCCCTCAGGAAGGAGGCTGGAGACAAGAGGACACACCACACCTCTCCCCTTTGTCTTAAGAGGAGGGTTGGTTGGTTTGGTTGGCTGCTTCCTGTTATAAATTCACACTTAATTATAATTTTAAAGATCAAACAATAGAGACATACATCAAAGAAAAGACGAAGGTCCCCAGTGCCCTTCAAAGAGGTAACCATGGTAACAGATGTGTATGCCTCGAAGACCTTTTCTGTGCCCCCATCTCTCTCGCATGCACACACACACACACACATACACGTGCCAGGATTTTTTTGTTTTTGTTTTGATTTTTTTACATAATGGGGTTGTTTATGTTAACTGCTGTCACTGCAGGGACTAGAACAGTGCTTAGCACATAGGAGATGTTGTCAAATATTTGTCAGATAAATGAATACAATACACACTAAAGGATAATCCATTAGATTATCTAGTTATTTACATTTTTTTAACTTAAAATTATCTATTGAGAGCAATTTTCACAACAGATTCACTTTCTTTTTGTGTATCCTTGGATATAAAATATTCCACAGGATGGATATATCATGATGTAGTTCATCTTTTCCCTCTTTGGCATTGCAAACAGTGCTGCAGGGAACAGCTGTGCATGAGTATGACCATTTCTGCTGAGGGAATTCTAGAAATAGTATTGCTGGGTCAAAGGGTATAGCTACTCCCAGCTCCTCGGGAGTCTGAGATGGGAGGATCACTTGAGCCCAAGAGTTCAAGTCCAGTCTGGGCAACCTAGCAAAACCTGTCTAAATAAATAAATAATAAAACAATAAATAGAGCATATAGATTTTAAATTTTGGTAAGTGCTGCCAATTCATCCCAAAAAGATTGCCATCAAAGCTCATTTCCCCACACCTCCCCCCCAGATATTAATTTGTTGAAGAGTGGCCTTTGATAATGGGCGAAATGTGGCATTCCAGAGTTTCTTTAATTAAAATTAAACCTCACAGAGCGCCTGCTCCTTGCCGGGCACTTGGGCTAAGCATTTTGCGTGCGTCCTCTCATTCCATCGCCTGGGAGGTTTGCCCTGTTGTTGCTCTTCCGTGAAAGCTGGAGGATTTTACTCAGTCCGGTTCTCCAGCTCATGTCCTGAGCTCCTTTCATGTGGCTGGAGGAGGAGGGTGGTCAGGCTACACATGGCTGGAGTGTGTCTGAAGGCAGCTTGGAAAGTAGCACTGTGTGCCGTCCTCTGTCCCCTCCCTCAGCCGGCACTGGAGGCAGTGGAACCGCATCTTTCGCTGGAAGTGCCACGACATCGTGAAGTCCAAGGTCTTCTACTGGCTGGTGATTCTCATCGTTGCCCTCAACACCCTGTCTATCGCCTCAGAGCACCACAACCAGCCTCTCTGGCTGACCCATTTGCAAGGTAAGGCAGGACGGAGTGAAGCCAGGAGGAGGGCAGATATGGCTGTGGCTGGATGCCAAAATCAGCCAATGGCACCACAGGCTATACAGAAGAGGTCAATTAGATATCAACATCATTTTCTAAAAATGATGGACCATGAGTGTTGGATTATATGACCTAATCCACTCCTTTCACAGGGGAAAAACAGAGACCTCAAGTGGCAAAGCAACATACTCACCTTTCTTCTTCCTGGCCTTGTTACCTACCAAGGGCAGTAAAAGCAGTAGGTTGGGACAGGTGCTTGCCCAGGTGTCCAGGCAGATTATTCCAATCACAGATCACTGGACGTAAAATTGCTAGTAGTTTAGAACTCTAAGCACCCAAGTTCACATTCTGCTACAAAAGCAGCAATCTTTCACCAGCTACTTACTGAGTGCGTCCTGCGTGTAAGGCACAGGAAAATAACTCAGGGCACAGAGAACACTGATACACTGCTCCTGGCTTCAAGGAGCTTACTTAGCCAGAGGGGAGACCGATGTTAATAAACAATTCCAAGTCACTACAAGGAGGGCAATGATAGAGGTAAATACAAGGTAGAAGCAAGAGGAGAATCACAGAAGAGATGCTGGTGCTCTGTGGATCTTAAAGCATAGGTAGGCAAGCCCCAGGTGGTCAAAGGGAGGAGAGGACCCTGCAGAAGGAAGAGCGTGTGCAAAGATATGAAGATGTGAAACAGCTTAGTGAATTCAGGAAGCCGTAGAACTTTATGTGTGTCTAAGAGAGCAATAGGGATCCTAAGCCTAGATAGTAAGAGATGTGTTTGCTCACGGGGGCCTTGTGTTAGACCATTCTCGCATTGCTCTAAGAAACTACCTGAGACTAGGTAATTTATAGAGAAAAGAGGTTTGGTTGGCTCACAGCTCTGCAGGCTTCACAGCAAACATGGGCCAGCACCTGCTCAGCTTCCAAGGAGGCCTCAGGAAGTCTGCAGTCATGGTGGAAGGCAAAGGGAGGGCAGACACATCCCATGGTGAAGGCAGGAGCAAGAGAGAGAGAGTGGAGGGGAGGTGCCACATGCTTTTAAATGACAGGTTTTATGGTGAACTCAGAGTGAGCTCACTTACCACCAAAGAAACGGCCCAAGCCATTCATGAGGAATCCCTCCCCATAATCCAAACACCACCCCCGCCAGTGGCCTGCCACCAGGCCCCAGCTCCAGCACATTTCTGGGCAGGGATATCTATCCAAACATTATCAGGCCTTCTATGTTAATAAAGTGCTGGACTTTACACTTTAGGCCATGGAAAGCCAATGAGAAGTTAAAAGCAGGAAATGATGTGATCAGACTTGAGTCTTGGAAAGCTCAGTCTTGGTGGCAGGTGAATAAGTGGTAGATATTCCCCGGGGCATGGAGCTCTGGACCAGGAGAGGAGTGAGATCTGAGAAAAAGACGACCGGTTCCAACACCGTGGGTACACTCAGTGCCCTCCCCACCACAAACACATAATAATGGCATTTCATGGAACAAAAAGGAAGTCTCTGAGTGGCAGAAACTAAGAAGTGACCCAAAGCCAGAGCAGTGAACTTGTGAGCAGACTTCTAAGGACATTTTAGACCTAGGCCTAAACCCTAATGGGCAGCAGCTGGGTCCCTAAGGCCCGTGCAGGGCTGGCGACAGGGCCCTGGGCCTGCATGAGGTGGGAACTGGAACTGGCATGTCTGCATAGAGCCAGGGCCCTGGAGAGGCTGCTCCTGTGGAAAGGAAGCAAAAGGTTCACTGCGCCAGGGAGCGAGCTCAGAAGTTTATTCCTGCTAGAGGCCCAAGGAGAAAGGAAACATGTCTCGAGTGAAAAATCAAAATCCTATCAGTGCCTTGTGTAGGTATGGGGGCCAATATGCTCTACCTCTCATGGTCCAAGGATCCTAAGCTAAGATAGCAACGTAAAAATCAAGTTGCAAACAAGCGAAATCCCTGGGGTACCCAACAGAAGCAAACATAAACCGTTCTTTAAGGATGCTTCTTAATTTAAGGCATGTAGAATTCCTGCAGGGAGGAGTGTTTCCTGAAGATGAACTCACAATTTAAAACAAAAAAAGACCCTACAAACCAAAAAGGAACAGAGCCACCCTGAGAAAGAGTCATCAGTTACAACCAATGAAAGCTGGCAGCTCCAAAAACCTGAAATGATACAACAGTACAAAGGAGACTGTTTAAAATGATAAAAGAGGTAAAAGAAGGAAAATAAACAGAAAACAAGATTGTCTTTTTCTAGAGGAATGAAATAGGAAATAAAGCTAGTTCTAAGTTAGCTACAGATCAGATGAATTCATTCATTCATTCATTCATTTCAACCAGTCTTCTTGAGAGCACCTTGAATGTGCCAGTCATTGTGAAACCACTGTCAATGACCAAATGTGGAGATGACGTGAACACTGCCCCCCAAAAGGAGTCAGGGGTGATTTTGAGGTTTGTAACCTATGCAGATAAGTAGGTAGTAGTGCCACCTACTGAGAAAATGGTTAATGACCGAGTATTTTGGGTAGCAGGGGAGGATGGGCAGTGTCCATGAGCTTCGTCTTGGCCATGATGAGTTTGATGTGCCTTTGAGAAATCCCAATGGATATGTCAAGGAAGCAGATGGAAAAATAGATCTGAAACTCAGCAGAGTGGTGTCGGTTGAAGAATTAAATCTGAGAGCGATTGGAGGGGATGGTCTGAAGCTGTGGTCTTAGATAACACCAGATCCCCAGGGCAGAGTGTATATTCAAGGGTATCCCTCCCATCAAGCATTCAATGACTTGCTGTTTTATCCTGCTGAACCCTCAGCTGGAATTGCCCTAAAAGCAGTGGTAGGGGAATTCTCACAAATGACTACCCCAAACAGCCCTGAGATAGGGTGGGTTGTGGTTCCAAAGAAAGAAGCACTAAACGCCAGGGTGGTCAGTCCAAAGCTGTTATTGAGGAAACTCACGACAGAATGCTGCAGCAATCCTCACGATGGACAGCCAGAGAAAAGGGGTGTTCTACCTCGGCTTATCCACAGCGATAGGGTCAGGACATGGACTTTATATAAGGGTTTAAGGAATCTGGCTCAGGGCTGTGGCCAGCTTCTGTCAATGTTTGGGGCAACACCTATTGGCTTTATTAGCGCCTAGGAATGTTCAAAGCCCCAAGTTAAGGTCAAGCCTGCTGAGAAAAACCTGTAGCTCCAGGGCACAGAGTGGTCAAGGCACTCTGATTTTCAGACAGGACCCAGAAACAAAGTGGCGGGGTGGGGGTGGGGGAACTGGAAGAGCCTATACTTGCTAATATAAAGAATGCACCTGTAAAGGAGGCTTAGGAAAATACAGAGAAGTAGAGGAAACTCAGAAGGACGTGACACCACAGAAGCCAAGGACGGAATGCTTGAAAAAGCAAGGTGATGGGCCACAGTGCCCAGTGCTGCTGGGAGGTCAGGTTCAGGGGGTTAGATTAGCATTAGATGTGGCAGATTGATGCCCCTGGAGAGAGTTGTGTTGGTGAAGCAGTGAGGGCGCGTCCAGGCAGGAATGAGGTGAAGAGCAAATGGGGCAGGGCACGGGGTGAAGTGAAGAGAGCAATATAGACAATGCTTCTGGGAATTTGATGGTGTCAGGGTGGAGAGTTTGAGAACAGGAGATAGAGGGAAAATGGGAGAGACTTGGGCTTTTAAGAATGGCAAAGGGGGCCGGGCGCGGTGGTTCACGCCTGTAATCCCAGCACTTTGGGAGGCCGAGGTGGGCAGATCACAAGGTCAGGAGATCGAAACCATCCTGGCTAACACAGTGAAACCCTATCTCTACTGAAAAAAAAAAAAAAAAAAAGATCAGCCAGGGGTGGTGGCACGTGCCTGTAGTCCCAGCTACTCGGGAGGCTGAGGCAGGAGAATCGCTTGAACTCAGGAGACGGAGGTTGCAGTGAGCCAAGTTTGAGCCATGGTACTCCAGCCTGGGTGACAAAGTGAGACTCCGTCTAAAAAAAAAAAAAAAAAGAATGGCAAAGGGAGGGGCCATCTGAAGGAAGAATTTAAATATATAGGAAAGAAAAAGGATCATGGACAGGGAGCTTCCCAAAAAGGGGGAGGAGGCAAAACAAAGGAGGAAGGATTGGCTTCAGGTACGTGGTGAGACCCTTCTCTACCAGGAGGGAGGGAAGCGTATATGAATGAGAGAGTAGCAGACTTCATGAACTTCAGTAGAATTAAAAGTAACAAGATCCTTTTTCTGAGGCCAGGCCCGGTGGCTCACGCCTATAATCCCAGCACTTTAGGAGGCCGAGGCGGGTGGATCACAAGGTCAAGAGATCGAGACCAGCCTGGTCAACATGGTGAAACCCCGTCTCTACTAAAAATACAAAAATTAGCTGGGCATGGTGGCACGCGCCTGTAATCCCAGCTACTAGGGAGCCTGAGGCAGGAGAATTGCTTGAACCCAGGAGGCGGAGGTTGCGGTGAGCCGAGATCGAGCCATTGCACTCCAGCCTGGGTAACAAGAGCAAAAACTCCGTCTCAAAAAAAAAAAGATACTCTTTCTGTTAAATATGAGTTAGCTTGCAAGAAATCAATTGGCGAAATTCATCAGGTTTTTTTTTAAGTTAATTAAAAAATTCGCTGGACACAGTGGTTCACACCCGTAATCCTAGCATTTTGGGAGGCTGAGGCCAGCAAGATTGCTTGAGCCCAGGAGTTCAAGACCAGCCTGGGCAACAGGACGAAACCCTGTGCCTACTAAAAATACAAAAATTTAGCTGGATGTGGTGGCGCATGCCGGTAGGGTGGAGGATCACTTAATCCTGGGAAGTCGAGGCTGCAGTGTGCCATCATTGTGCCACTTCACTCCAGTCTGGGCAGCATGAGGCCCTGCCCCCTGAGCCCCCCCAGACATCCATGGTGCCTTGGGAACAAGGAAACAAGGCAAGGGGTGTCCTGGGTTAAGCCCAGCCAAGGCCAAGGCTGGGAGGTGGGAGAAGAGAAGGAGAGTGATGCCAGGACTGTGCCACCAACCCTGCAGATATCGCCAACCGGGTGCTGCTGTCCCTGTTCACCATTGAGATGCTGATGAAGATGTACGGGCTGGGCCTGCGCCAGTACTTCATGTCCGTGTTCAACCGCTTCGACTGCTTCGTGGTGTGCAGCGGCATCCTGGAGGTCCTGCTGGTGGAGGCGGGCGCCATGACGCCCCTAGGCATCTCCGTGCTCCGCTGCATCCGCCTGCTGAGGATCTTCAAGATCACCAAGTGAGTGCAAGGGTCGGCTGGCGCTCTGGGGTGCCCCGTGGGCACCACGGCCTGGTCTGGTCCACACTCATCTCATTTCCCAGCGTCTGGGATCTGTGCGGGTTCACCAGCGGCCCCTTGCCCGGACTTCCCCTGCTCCTTGAAATAACCTTCTCCTGTGAAAAAGGAATCACTTCCCCACTTTGAACTCATTTTTCTGTTTTTTTCCCTACCACAGTCTATGGCAGGGCAGGGAGAGGGGGTGGTGGAAAAGAGAAAGGAAGAAGAGAAAAGGAAAGATGGGAAGAGGGAAGGTGCATAGGAAAAGCTGTAGGGAAAGGGGTTGAAACAAGAAAGAAGGAGGGACACAGAGAATCGGGGCCTTTGCGAGGTGGCTAGGGAAGAGGAGTTGGGTCCATCTGCTTGCAGTACTTATCCAGCACCTGCGTGAGCTGGGTACTGTGCTAAGCACAGGGCATTGGGGGTATGCAGGAGAGAAGCCATCCTTACTCTCACGGGGTTTCTCGTCCAGCAATGGGACCTAAAGTTAATCAATAGTCATATTAAAGACTGTGAAATTACAAACAGGAAAGTGCTCTGAGGAGGGAGAGAGTGGGCACGCAGCCACGGATCCAGGGCCTTCCAGCCCGGAGGCAGCTCCCTCCTTCTGTGCCACCTCAGTCCTGAGCCTTCCCCCCACGCCTGTCCACACCTCATGGGCCCCAATGAGAGGGTCTGTCTCCTCCCCGCTTGCGGCTCCACCTCCTTCAGGTATTGGACGTCACTGAGCAACCTGGTGGCGTCCCTGCTCAACTCCATCCGCTCCATCGCCTCGCTCCTGCTGCTGCTCTTCCTCTTCATCGTCATCTTCGCCCTCCTGGGCATGCAGCTCTTTGGGGGCAGGTATGACTTTGAGGACACAGAAGTGCGGCGCAGCAACTTCGATAACTTTCCCCAAGCCCTCATCAGCGTCTTCCAGGTAGGCTAGCCCTCCGCGTGTTCCTCCTTCTGTACAGTTGCTGAATCCTGCTCCTTGTCCTTCAAGGCCAAGGTGGGCATCACCTCCTCCAGGAAGCCTTCTCTGATCTCCTGGTTGAGTACAATGTCCTTCTCTGAGTTCCATTGTCACCTGTGCTTCTCTCCATTGTAACACCTGCTTATGTGTCCCCTTGACTGCATCTTTACCCACTTTGTCTGATTAGTCTCTGTTTCTGGCACCCAGCACAGTGCTGGCCTGCTGCAGGATAACATGACTGCATTAGGGACGGCCTGGGAGTGCAGATGTGAGTCTTCTCTCCCACGTGCTACTCATGTCTCAGGCCAAAGTCAGATAAGGGAAGCTTTTCCTCCTCAAGGCTGGGAAAGCCCCGGAGAAACGCAAACCATTTTGCACTCTGCAGGCGTGGCACAGCCAATTTGCTATCAGCCACCCAGGGGAGCATGACTGTGGCCCAGTGAGAGGCTTTCAGAGCCCCTGGCCTCCTGGAGGAGTTTTCTTAGTGTAGATATGGACACACTCCTCTGTGGGGTGGCCCATATTTCATGAGTGACACCTCCCTGTTGTACCAGTGAGAGGGGCAGTGTGTGATCGTCTGTCGGTCCTGTGGATGGCTTTGCCCTCTCTTTCTTCCATTAGCCCCACTGGCTGGTCAGGCCTCAGGCCTTTCAAGAGACTTGACATTTCACACGACTTCTAAGGCCGGAATAACAGGAGGCCTGGATGGGTGCAGCACAGTGAAGCCCGGGGTTAAGGACAGAACAGGGAGGTGGTGAGCCCATAGTCCAATTCCTCGTCCACAGAGAGCAGCAGTAATCTTCTAGATCATTGGAATAGGGGTCTGGCTTTTTTTTTAGATAGAGTCTCGCTCTGTTGCCCAGACTGGAGTGCAGTGGCACAATCTCAGCTCACTGCAACCTCCACCTCCTGGGCTCAAGCGATTCCGCTACCTCAGCCTCCCAAGTAGCTGGGATTGCAGGTGCCTGTCACCATGCCTGGCTAATTTTTGCATTTTTAGTAGAGATGGGGTCTCACCATATTGGCCAAGCTGGTCTCAAACTCCTGACCTCAAATAATCCACCCACCTTGGCCTCCCAATGTGCTAGGATTACAGGTGTGAGCCGCTGCACCCAGCTGGAATAGGGGTTTTGAGGAGAGCAGGGGGTGGCCACAAGGACAGTGGAATGAACAGAGGGAAGGTCTAAGAGAACTGTAGAGTGGGAGGAGCCTCCTGAGCCCTTGTTCCTCCCTCCACAGGTCCTGACAGGTGAAGACTGGACCTCAATGATGTACAATGGGATCATGGCCTATGGCGGGCCGGCCTACCCTGGCGTGCTTGTCTGCATTTACTTCATCATCCTTTTCGTCTGTGGCAACTGTATCCCCCCGGACACAGGGTGCAGAAAAGAGCTTCGGGAGGGGGGTGGGGGAAAGGGCTTAAAACAGGGGTCAAGGGTGTCTGGTTTCTAGGCAGCCAGGCCCTCTGGCTGGAGGGGAGCTCCCAGGCCCATGCGGTGGAGGGTAGGTCATAGCAAGTGCAGGTATCGCTGTAGGATAATTCTTTCTGCCAGAAAGGTTAGAGATGCACTGGGGTGTGTGGCTATAGCTGGGAGGAATTAAGCCCAGCTAGGTCAATGCACCTGGAGCAGTGGGGAGGAAGGACAGAGCTTTGCTGAGGAGCATGAAGATGGTGTGACAGCCTCCTCCAAAGGCTCAGAGGCAGGCAGGGAGCCACCAGGACCCTGTGGCCGGGATGATCCGTCTGAGCGCTGGGACCAGAAGGATGGAGCCAGGACAGGCTGAGAGATGAGAGGAGAGAAATGAGGGGAGATGCATGGGACGGTGGACATGCTAGCAGTGCCTGAGTGGTCCTGGTGCCTGCACCATGGAATCCGATATTGTCGGGAGTGGAGAGGAAGGGCACCACTGTTCCCCGACTCAGGCGTGCCTTGAGTGGCTCTCCATACAGCTCAGTGTGGGAGCTGGAGCCAGTCTGACAGGAAATGCATGGGTTCAAGGCCACGGTGGATTCAGGCTCCTTTCTGGGCACTCTCTGCAGGCAGGCTTCCCTGAGGGCCTTCGGCTGTGTCCCTCTACCCATGCCTTCCCATGGGTAGCTCTGGGAGTGGGGTTAGGACCTGCCCACATGCAGGCAGGCAGGACTCCTGCTCCGGAGGCTCCCTTCCACCTACAGCCCAAGGCTCCTTAGCTAAACCTGCTCAGACATCCTGCTCAATGTCTTCCTGGCCATTGCCGTGGACAACCTGGCCGAGGCGGAGAGTCTGACTTCTGCCCAGAAGGCCAAGGCTGAGGAGAAAAAACGCAGGAAGATGTCCAAGTGAGTGCCTCCTTAGCAGGAAGGGACCTGGAGTGCTCAGCCGTGGCCATGGCCTTCCAGCCCTGGACAGGCCTCCCTGTAGCCCAATGAGTAGGGGCCCTCACATGGTGACACCCGCCCCAGTGGGCAAACTTCTGCAACCTGCACATAAGAATGGCTGAAGTCCTTCCCTGAGGGCAGGACCAGAGGCAAGTTGGCCTTCTGGACAGACAGGCCTCAGGATGCGGAATGCAAGAGCCTCAGAGCCCGGCCAGGTGGGCAGGGCTCCCCTGGGGAGGGATCCTGGGAATTCCCTCCCAACCCTGTCGCTGAGTCGCTGTGCTTCTGGGAGAGAGCCGCTGCCCTTTGCTGAGCCTCAGGCATCCTCTCTTCTGTGAAGTGGCATTGTCTTCCCAGGTTCTTCACAAGTCTCTCCATCTGTGACTTTGTCAGTGAACTCTGTAGCCTGGAACCCTCCTCCAGGAGTGGAAGGAGACTGGTGTTCTAGATGGTGTTTCTCAAACTCCAACTGCAGACAAGTCACCTAGGAATCTTGTTGAAATGCTGATTCTGTTTCAGCTGGTCCAGATCAGATGGGGTGGGATCAGAGTTCTCCATCAAACAGGCTCCCAGATGGTACCTGTGCTGCTGGTTGGAGGACTATGCTTCAAGGACCTAGGTTCTAGACAGAGTCCTGCTTCTTCCAATGCCCATGCCTGCAAGAATGGGACACCCGTTCCTGCTGAGGCAAGATGGAAAGAGAAAGGGAAAAAGAGGGACCAACATGGAGTTCAGACATTTCTAAAGAGTTGGAGCCGGCCGGGCATGGTGGCTCACACCTGTAATCCCAGTACTTTGGGAGGCCGAGGCGGGTGGATCACGAGGTCAAGAGATCGAGACCATCCTGGCCAACATGGCGAAACTCCATCTCTACTAAAAAATATAAAAATTAGCTGGGCATGGTGGCACATGCCTGTAGTCCCAGCTACTTGGGAGGCTGAGACAGGAGAATTGCTTGAACCTGGGAGGCGGAGGTTGCAGTGAGCCGAGATTGTGCCACTGCACTCTAGCCTGGCACCTGGCAACAGAGCGAGACTCTGTCTCAAAAAAAAAAAAAAAAGAGTTGGAGGCATCTTGGGCAAACCATGCTTTCACTCTGTGAATGTTGTATAAACCCAGGGCAAAGCCACATTTCACCCATTCACTATCAACCAACATTAAACATGGCTGCCCAGTGAGCCACAGGTAGCCGTGGCCCACGCTGTGTGTCAGACCCTCTCACCACAGAGAAGGGACTTGCCTAAGCCCACCGCCCTTGCCATTTGGGGGCCAATGCCACTCCTCCCACAGATCCCCCCAGAGCCCTTGCCATGGGATCCTCCGGAGGGTGTTGTCAGGCTGAGCAGATTCCTGAGAACTTTATGGTTTGGCTTCCACTTTGTGTTTTCTAACTCAGGGGTCTCCCAGACAAGTCAGAGGAGGAGAAGTCCACGATGGCCAAGAAGCCGGAGCAGAAACCCAAGGGTGAGGGCATCCCCACCACTGCCAAGGTGAGCACCTCATGTGGGGATGCTGGAGGCAGGCTGGGGTTCTTACAGTCCCATGGTTCCCCTCCTGCCACAGGGTACAGATGGGGTAGGGTGGGGAGATGGGAGTTATCAGCCAGGTGAAGGCATCTCCCCACGTGCTACTGGAGGGAAAGCCGACGGATCCATCTCCAGGGACTCCTGCACTGAGAGGCACAGACCTTCCAATCTGGGAACCAGACTTCCCCAGAGTAGCAGCTTCCCACTCCAGACCAAGGAGATAATTCCTCTCCCTGACACCCACTTTCCACTGAGAGCACCAGACCGGCTTCCACCATTGCTGCCTGTTCCCATCTGGCTCTGCTCAACATTCCTGAAAACTGAGGAGTGGAGTTCAAAAAGTCAGGAAACTGAGCCCAGAGGGGCCGGAGGTCCTGGCCTGGGAAGGTCAACTCTCTTCTAGAGAACCAAGCAGCGGGCACATGAAGATAGAGTCAGACAGGACCGGATGGGCTCAGGCCTTGCCCCATGGGAGCCCATGCAGGTTGTCCGACCTTGCTGGGCCTGGCTTCTCATTTGCAAAATGGGGGTGATCATAATATTCCCTGTCCCTCAGGCCATCAGGATGGCTGAGTCAGCTGAAAGCTCCCAGGCTCTCCAGTCGATGCTCACCGAGGGGAAACTGCAACTTCCCCTTCATTGTTACAGTCATTATGTTCCTTCCTACAGCTGAAAATCGATGAGTTTGAATCTAACGTCAACGAGGTGAAGGATCCCTACCCCTCAGCCGACTTCCCAGGTGAGGGTACTGGAGCCCGGGCGGGAGCAGGGTGCTGATGTGAAGTAGGGGTGTGCCAGTCCTGAATTCTTGTTATGGGCACTCTCTTGTGTGTCCCTACCTGTGGAGATCAGGACACTAGAGACATCCCTTCTGTACAAATAAGCCACCTGCCAGCTTGTCTCTCCCAACAATGCACACAATTGAAAAACCCAGACATTTTATTTTCATGTAATTCAGCGAGTATTTATTGAGCACCAACTGTGTGCCTCAGTGTTGAGGACTGAGTTTTCAAGAAGCACAGAGACTTGTGGGTATACAAGTCTTCCGTGACAGCCGTGCAGAATGGATCATAAATGAGGACACACTCATCTACGTAGTGATGAGGCAGAGTACTCACTATCCAGTGTCCGGTAGGGCTGGGGGCCGAAGGATACAGGGATGAACAGAACCATGACAGGCAGTGTGGGAAAGTGCAAGGGGAGGAGAAAATGCTGGAGTCGGGGAAGCATGGATAACAAAAACCATGGATAAGCCACAAACATCTTGGAAATGCAAATAACCAGTGACTGCTGCAGAAACCCCATTTATCTGGACCCAGAGGAGGACACGTGGAGGAAGCAGAACCCGGCTGGATTAATCTTACAAGGCCACCTGGAAGAGCCCTGGGGCCCAAGAGCTCTCTGAGTCCTGGGTCCCTCTGGAGCACCGTGTCAGTGGGGCAATTTTAGGTCTACTTGTCACATCAGCTGATCAGCTACTTTTATGTCTGCTTGTGGAATCTGCTGATTAGCATCTGTTTGCTCCAGTGACTAAGCTCCAGGGGGACTTTTGTGTTCCACAAGGCACGGTGTTTGGCTCAGAGGAGGCACTCAATAAATTGAATGAATGAATGCATGAAGGAATTTTGCAAAGTGAAGTATGGGGAGAATGGAGCTGGTACCAGTGAGACTAATGACATTTCTTCAAATATCTACCAGCGATGAACATTTGTGTTTTAGAATAACTCATTTTGAGTTGTTTCATCGAACAGTGATCACCTATTAGCTGGTAGTGACTCCTGTGCAGGTGAGATGGTGGCTGATAGGAAATCTGAGATCGGGGAAAGGGAAGGGGCTGGAAAGAAGTGAGGAGGGGAGGGTAGAGGGAGTGTGGGCTGGGCAGCAGGAAGTCAGCCTTACCAAGGGGGCTGAATGTGTTTATATCCTGTTTCTTTCTAAAAATAGTTTGAAACAGCTTACAGCAAAAGATATGTGCAACGAAATTAACAAACTAGGCATAGGCGGAGGAAGTAAGAAGGCCGGGGAAGGATGTCAATACGCTCACTCTAAGAATGAGCAGTCCCTGCAATTAAGTGTGAAACGTGTCGCTGGGGTCTGTGGCAGGCTGGGCAAGACAGGAAATGTCATGTTAGGACACTCATTCTGAGGAATAAGAGCTTTAGCTTCTCAGGGGGACAGAAAAATTGGAATGTGACTTAGTGGATTTGAGAACCCCGACAGGTGGCCGTGATGGAGACAGTAGAATCCAGTAGCTCTTGGCTTCCCTCAAAGCCTCTGCCAGGGGCCGGTAGGGGTAGGAAGAAGGTAGCTCTCGGGGGAGGGAACCAAGAGAAACCCCAGCTTTGGATTGTGCCCTCACCGTCTGATCATGGGATCCTCCCATCCTGGAGCTGAGGATTTCGGATATTCAGCTTCCTCAGGGGGCCATGAGACCCAGTGAATGTGCTTGGGATGTCTGTCGCTTCCTCCTCTATCCCCCAGCCCCCAGCCTCAGTCCTGGGGACTGGCTGAAGCTCAAGAAGTTCTGATTACTTTTTTCCATACTAGAAGCTTCTCTGTGAAGTTACTATTTTTAAAATCCTAGCCCAGCAGAGGATCACAGAGTCCTTTTATTTCAACAATGCTCCTGTCCCTTGTCGGATTCACAAATTGGAAAGCTGACGCTGAAGAAGGGCACAGACCTTTCCAGCACTGCACAGCAAGTTAGAAGCGGAGCTGGAACTAGGACCCAGTCTCCTCTTCCGAAGCAGGGCTTTCCACTCCATCCTCCAGCCTGTGGATATTTGAGGCAGTGTGGATGGAGCTGTGAGACAGAAGATGCACCACAAAGTTACTTGGGCTTGTGGAAGGTTGTGGGCCTGCATTTCCGACCCCTGACAGCTCAGATCTGCTCACTGAAGGCAAGGAGATGCCTGGCTGCACTCTGCCGAAGCCCTAGGGTCCCACGGCAGCCTGGCACCACCCTGCTTACTGGCTGCAGGGGCTCCTAGGAGGTCTCTGAGCACAGAAGCCACGGCATAGCAAAACATGGGAAACACCCGTAATTCTTCCCTCTCTTCCCACAGGGGACGACGAGGAAGATGAACCCGAGATCCCGGTGAGCCCCCGACCACGCCCCCTGGCTGAGCTGCAGCTGAAAGAGAAGGCCGTGCCCATTCCAGAAGCCAGCTCCTTCTTCATCTTCAGCCCCACCAATAAGTGGGTGCCCCCTGGCTGCTGTGGGGGTGATTGATGAGGCTGTCATCTGCTTCCCTGTGTGGAGAGTCAGAAGGAGGTCCTTCCGACTCTCCATGCCTACAGTTACACTGTGAAAAGCTCAGTGTTTTAGCTTAAGATCTTCTGCCCTGTTTAAAATGTTGTATATCTGGGAGAAGTAATGCTTTAAATCTTATCAGTTATTTACACCTAAAAGGGACCTGTTTATTGCTTCCTTTCTGAGAGAAGAGTTTTAGACAGAACAAGGGGGAGAGAGCAAGGGAAGCTATAGTTTTTATTGGCTTCACAATTTTACACCTTTAAACTATATATAGACTCTAGTCTTTGTGGAGTTTCATCTGTCTAGCTCATGGATAGAGATCAGCCTGTCCCATTTTCATCTGATGGGAAACCTCAAGGTGGTGTCGTTCATTGCAGAAAGGGGCAGGTGGTGGAAGGGGCTAGGCTGGGAGGTGGAACTAAGGCGTTAGAAACAGATGGAGGGGTAGGGCTCCCTGTGTGTCCAGCCAGAGGACCCTGCAGGGGTCCAGGGAGGAGCAGGTCGTGCATCCCATGTCCCTCCGCAGGATGGAGGCTGATGAGGCCAGAGCCTCCAGCAGCCCACAGCTCCCCTGCCCTCCCTACCTCACCCCCAGGATCCGCATCCTGTGTCACCGTATCGTCAATGCCACCTGGTTCACCAACTTCATCCTGCTCTTCATCATGCTCAGCAGCGCTGCACTGGCTGCAGAAGACCCCATCCGGGCCGAGTCCACGAGGAATCAGGTGACAGGCGTCACCCTCTCTGCCACTCAGCACCCCTGCTCCCTCCAGCCTCAGTCTGGTGCCCAGGGTTCAGCTGTATCCTCTATGTGGCTACAGGCATCAGAGTTTCTTAGAGTCCAACTCCTCAGGGTTAGGACAACCCGTTCCAATCCTTCTGAATGGCACAGGTTGGGGCACAGCCTGGCTCTGAGTGCCTGCTCTGATGCTGCTGCTCATGATACTCGCCTCCTCCTCCTCTCACTGGCTGCTCCCTCCCCTGCCTCATCCCCAGATCCTTAAGCACTTTGATGTCGGGTTCACCTCTGTCTTCACCGTGGAGATTGTCCTCAAGGTGAGCGAAGGCTGAGGGACAGCCCTGGGCAGGGGGGGTTCCCTGATGTGGCTCCAGCTTACACACACTGAACTCGGGGGCTAGAGAGAAGCAGGAAAGAGGTGGAGAGTGGCAGGAAAGACTCATGGGACCTGGTACACGGAGCAGGCCCGCAGCTGTCTGGGTGGTGGGCTGGAGAGTGAAGCCCAGCCAGCCTGAGGCTCCTCCCTTCACAGAGCACAGCCCATGCCTTTAAGCCTCCAGCATTTTTCTGTTTTCTTTTCTTTTCTTTTTTTCTTTTTTGTTGCCCAGGCTGGAGTGTAATGGTGCAATCTTGGCTCACCCGCAACCTCCGCCTCCCAGGTTCAAGTGATTCTCCTGCCTCAGCCTCCCAAATAGCTGGGATTACAGGCATGTGCCTTCACACCTGGCTAATTTTTTGAATTTTTAGTAGAGATGGGGTTTCTCCATGTTGGTCAGGCTGGTCTCGAACTCCCGACCTAAGGTGATCGACCCGCCTTGGCCTCCCAAAGCACTGGGATTACAGGTGTGAGCCACTGCACCTGGCTCTTTTCTTTTTTAAGATGGAGTTTCGCTTTATCACTAGGCTAGGCTGGAGTGCAGTGATGCAATCTCTGCTCACTGCAACCTCAGCCTGCCAGGTTCAAGCGATTCTCCTGCCTCAGCCTCCCGAGTAGCTGTGATTATAGGTGCCCACTACCACACCCAGATAATTTTTTGTATTTTTAGTAGAAATGGGATTTCACCATATTGGGCAGGATGGTCTCGATCTCTTGACCTCGTGATCTGCCCGCCTTGGCCTCCCGAAGTGCTAGGATTACAGGCATGAGCCACCGCACCTGGTCAACCTCTGGCATTTTTCGTCCACACAATTAGCTTAAGAGCAGACCTGGGGAGCTGTGATTTGTTGTTCCTAGACCTCTGTTAGCAGTGACTGGAAAGACTTTTTCCTCCAGGAGTCCCCAGAGAAGTGACCACTGTCCTGAGCTGGGTTCCTGGCACTCTGCCCCATCACGCCTTTTCCACGCCTTATCCACAGCACATCACCGCCCACCCGTTCCCAACACAGATGCACGGGGTTCCAGCCATCCTCGGGGTGGTGGGCTCTGGAGGCAGAGGGAGGACCCATCTGTGCCTGAAACCCAGCAGCGCCAGTCTGTACATTCATGAACTGAGAGGAGAGGCTAGCCTAGCCCCAGGAACCAGCTCAGAGCGGGCTGTGGTGTGAAATCAGGACAGTACCTTATTTCAGAGCCTCAACTATTGAAGGAATTGAGCAGAGGGAGATGGTGGCTTCCTCTAGGTCAAGAAGTTGTGGAGTTGGGGGCATTAGAGCCAGACCTTGAAGTTGGACAGGACTTCGTTAGAGGGAGACAGCTGGGGTGGTCTAGGACAGACAGTAGCAAGTACACTATAAGGAGATTTGGGGACGTTGCCAGAGAGGACAAAGTGGCCCCTTTGGGCTGGGATGTACTGCACATACAGGGAGGCCTGGGTGCCGAGTCTGGGAAGGCAAATTAAGACGAAATCTCATAGTGCCCTGAGTGCTGGAAAAGGTTTCAGCCCTGTCCGATTTTAAGGGTATAATGCACATGTGCAAAGACCTGGAGGATTGTTAGAGAATATATCCAAGAAGCTGAGAGGGGAGCAAGAAGGCAGGCGCTGGGAAGGAGATGGAGAGGGAGGAGAGAGGGCCCAGGACGCCTGGAGTCCTGGAGGGCTTGCAGCCTGACTCAGCAAGCCGCAGGTCAGAGGGGATTGCCCAAGAAGCTTTCCAAGAAGGAGGAGAAACCTTATGTCCCGCAGGAGACAGTGGGGCCAGGGCTCCCCCACTCTGTGGCTGCCTGGGAAAGGAGACCCAGGGTTCCCTATGGTGTGTAAAGAAAGAGACTTGCGTTCTGAGAGAGAAGTCTGGGCCGGCTGCCCATGAGAAGTCCCCACGTTTCAACAACCGTGAGCAGAGACAGGAAATGCATTTAGGCCACCTCAAGGAGCTGAGTGAAATACAGAGATCTCTGGAAGGCTATTGCCTCAGTAAGTGCTCTCCTGAGCAGAGGCGAGTGTCTCCCATGTCTGTGGGAGACAGGCCTGTTCCCCGAGCTCCTCCACCCAGGCTGCTGCCTCTGTCTCTGCAGATGACAACCTACGGGGCCTTCCTGCACAAGGGCTCCTTCTGCCGCAATTACTTCAACATCCTGGACCTGCTGGTGGTGGCCGTGTCCCTCATCTCCATGGGACTTGAGTGAGCAGCAGCAAGGGCCAGCCCTGGGCACAGACGCCCTCTGCCCCATGCCAGGGACTCATAGTGGGAGTCCCACCCATGTTGGTGGGCACCTGCCACAAAAGGAGGGTCTCTCAGGGCCTCTGATGGGGGCAGGGGTAACTGTGGTTGTGGGTTGCCACCAGTAAAGAGGGCAGCACCCTGTTCTAGAGACGGCAAGGGGATGCAGAGAGGAGGGAGTGGTCCTTCCCTCCCTGACCCTGTGGGGAGCACAGCCCCTGCCTTCGGGGCGCTCACTATCTGATGGGAGGGATGGAGCCTCCAGCCACCCGCAGGGGAGGGCTGTACTCTGCTTCATGACACACCCATGAGAGCATGGTCCAGACAGCGGGGGGCGGCTGTGCCCTGGAGTAGGGCACACTCTTACAGCTGGAGGAAAGGGGAAGGGGAAGATGGGAGTGTTTTCAGGCAGAAAGGTAGCCGGTGTGGAGGGCAGGATGCAGCTGGAGGCTCCACTGCAGACCGGGCTGGCTGGAGCAGGCTGCCCTCAGCCCCCGCACGGTTGCCATCTCCCCAGGTCCAGCGCCATCTCCGTAGTGAAGATCCTCAGGGTGCTGAGGGTACTCCGACCACTCAGAGCCATCAACAGAGCCAAAGGGCTGAAGGTGAGAGAGGGCCTGGGAAGGACCCCGGAAGAGGGATGGGAGGGGCTGCAGGGTTGGATGGGATGGGAGGGGCCGCAAGGTGGGATGGGAGGGGCCGCAGGATGGGATGGGAGGGGCTGCAGGGTCCTGACTCCAGTAACCTCAGCCCAGTCATGGCTGGGACCCCGTCCCGTCTCCTTGGCCAGACAGGGGTAAGGATGAGGCTAGGGTAGCCGTGCTTCCCCACCAGCCTCTCCCTGCCTCCAGCTGGTCAGGAGGCAGCACATCTTGCACGCCTGGGGTTTCCTCAGCTGGGCTAGGGGGGTATGGTGGGTGCACCCCCAGTCCCCATTGGCCCCTGTCTCCCCAGCACGTGGTGCAGTGCATGTTCGTGGCCATCAGCACCATTGGGAACATCGTGCTGGTCACCACCCTCCTGCAGTTCATGTTTGCCTGCATCGGCGTCCAACTCTTCAAGGTGAGGCCGTGCCCACGCCACCAACCTCCCCTCCCACTCCCAGCCCCGGAGCTGGCTCTCCAGCCAAGGCAAGGGCCCATCAGTTGGTCTCCCCCTCTCTAAGCAAAAGGAGCCCCAAATTGTGAAAATAGGTGTCTTTGAATGCACAGTTTTTCATATGAGAATATCTTGTTTTGAAAAACAGGCCTTTACCACACCAAACGCATACGTTAGCAGAAAGCCAGTAAAACATTATTACATTTATGTAGTACCTTGAGTTCCACAAAAGCCGCCCAGTGACAGCATAAATAGCCCACGGGCTTCTAACACTACTGAAATGGGAGCAGAGGCTCCTGTGTCTATTGAGTTGAAATTAAAATACAATTCAAGCACCATCTCTTAAAGCTATTGTCATGTGCTAAGAATTCTATCAAACAAGACAAGAAAATGTATGGTTTGATGTCTGTTTTCAATATGACTATGAAATTCAGACTATAAATATAGCTTTCCTAAATCAAACTTTTAAGAGGCAGCCATCTTTCAATGATGGTTAATAGCTTAAAGAGATCAATAAGCTAAAATGAAAACTTGACAGCAACTATCTTAAGCTCTTTTAAAAATTAAATACACAATCAACACAATAGGTTGAGACTCAAAGTGAATTTGCTTCAGTGGAATGCACTGAGTTTTGAAACTAATATATGTTTCCTCCGTGACGTCTGTCCTGGGCCTCTGTGGTTCTGCTGACCACCATTGCCATTGTATCTGCTGTCTCCCTGCCCCTGCACTGCTTCTCCTTGGGAAGGAAGGCCCCTCCTCCCAGGGCCTTGCAGCCATTTCTCTCCCTTCCCACCCTTGCCCATTTCCTCCCATCCTGCCAGGCCCGTCCCAAGCATACGCCCACCCCAGCCCCACACTGTGCCTCCCATCTTCCCGGCCGGTATGCCTGGCATCATCCACATCTACCAGGGCCTCCTAAGGCTGGGAGTTCATCATCTCACCTCTGGAGCCAGCCTTATTCTTTTCTCACTTTCCTGGGAGAACACAGCTATTCAGTTCCTCTCTGGGAATCAGCCCTACAAAGATGTCCCTCCCACAGAGCTCTGATTTCCAGATGTCTGGCTCTCAGATCATCTGCAGGACAGAGAAATGGACTCCTGAGTGCACACCAACACCCTTGATACCCCCTGCATGACCCAACTGCTCCTGCCACCAGAGCACCATCCTTCAAAGCCGTGATTGCACAACCTCAGTCAGGCTTAGTGTGTAGTGGCATCATCTTACAACCGTTCATTCATTCAACAAACATGTATGGAGCATGTTTTCTCTACGTGAGCCAGGGCCTCTGCTAGAGCTGAGGGACTTACAAGCCAAATCCTCCCTGAGGGCAGGGAGCAGGCTTTGAGAGAAGCAGCAGGGAGGGGCAGAACAGGTCTTGTTGGTCGCTGTCCTGGAGGGATGGGAGTGTTTATAGTGTCCGGCCACTCTGCCATGCGGCCTTCTCCCCCTGGCCCAGCTGAGGGCTGTCCACCTCCTGCCCCTCAGCCTCCTCCTCTGACAGGTTTGGGTCCCCAGAAACCCTTGAGGGCAGAGTCTGTGTCTGCCTCGTCCCCTCTCCTGTCCGCCCGCCCAGGGCCTGGTGCAGAGGAGGCCCACCAGACATGTTCCCTGAAGGAATGAGTAAGCAGCTACCCCCCCTTTGGCTTCCACGTCCCTTCCAGGCAAGCAAGAGCAATTGCCTGTCAACACCCAACTCTCACCAGGCTTTGTCTCTCATTAAAAGACCCCCAGCGCCTGCCATCCAGGAGGTCCCAGGAGCATATCAGTTCCAGTTGGCATTTGATGTTGCATTTGACTCTGTGGAAACTTGCCATGTGCATTCCATGTTAGAGCAGAGAGTCGTGCTTTGCTTTCCACAGTAAATTGGGCATTTGGTGTTAAGTGCCCAGACCCTGCCTAATGGCAGCTCTGTCCACTCCCTGCTTAGCCTCCAGCACCATCCGCCTCACCTTCACCCTCTGCTCCAGCAACCATAAAAAGGGCATGTAATGGAACAGCACAGACCTGTGTGGCAGGGGCAGTCGGGGGCAAGGACCCGCTGTCTTTCACTAGTGCTGTGTCCTCAGCCGAGGCAGTTTCCCTACCTGGGTCTTTGAAGGAACTGCACCAGAATCCATGGATTTCAAGCCTGTTAGCCTCATTAAGAACCTAGCCATCCTGCGGGGTGCAGTGGCTCACGCTGGTAATCCCAGAACTTTGGGAGGCCTAGACAGGCAGATCACTTGAGGTTGGGAGTTCAAAGCCAGCCTGGCCAACGTGGTGAAACCCCTTCTCTACTAAAAATACAAAAATTAGCTGGGAGTGATGGTGCATGCCTGTAACCCCAGCTACTCAGGAGGCTAAGGCAGGAGAATCACTTGAACCTGGAAGGCAGAGGTTGCAGTGAGCCATGATCGCACTACTGCACTCCAGCCTGGGTGACAGAGCAAGACTCTGTCTCAAAAAAAATAGACCTAGCCATCCATTCCTTTCATTCAAACATGTTGTGCAGAGGCCCAGTATGTGACATGGATAAAAGGAGTAGCCGCTCTGGTCAAAGTCAGTGCAGAGGAGCACAGAGCCCCGCTCTCCGTGCCTTGGGGTGGGGCATGCTGGGATCCTTCTTGACTCTGAGACAAGTTGTCACCAGAGCCCAGCTGGGCTCCACCTCTGCGCCTCCCGCCCTACTTGCAGGAGGATGGAGGCAGGAGGTGGGCAGCCCCTCCTCTTTGCTCTGTATTGGGGAGCCCCCGGAAGGCCTCCTGCAGCAGTGGGGGAGGTGAGGGGCTCAGGGGCTCAGAGGCTCAGCTCCCAGAGGGAGGGGCAGGGGCCGAGCTGCACTCATGTCCATCCCCTCAGCCCATTGCAGGGCACTCAGTAAATGCCCTTCTGAGGCACTGCCTTCAAGGCCTTGGCAGCATCTAGGCTGGGTGGGGAAGCCCTGGGGAACTGTGGGAATGGACGATAGTGAACAAGAGAGACTGCTCTGGGGCCCTGCCCCAAGGGTGAGTTCATGCCTCAGAGGAAGAGATAGGCTCCTTTTCAGACGCCTGCCTTTCCTCCCTCCTTCTACTGCTCACTCCCAGAGCCCACTTTTTATCCTGTTTCCATGACAACATGCTTCCCTCCCTTCTCCTGGATGCAGGGGAAGTTCTTCAGGTGCACTGACTTGTCCAAGATGACAGAGGAGGAGTGCAGGTACACGGGGTAGGGAGCACGGTGGGACAGTCACAGGGCAGGGAGTGTGTGGGATGGTCACGGGGCAGGGGGTGTGGTGGGACAGTCACAGGGCAGGGAGTGCGTGGGATGGTCACAGGGCAGGGACGTGCAGTGGGACAGTCATGGGGCAGGGAGCACGGTGGACAGTCATGGGGCAGGGGGGTGCGGTGGGACGGTCACGGGGCAGGGAGCACTGTGGGACAGTCATGGGGTAGAGAGCACGGTGGGACGGTCATGGGTCAGGGAGCTCGGTGGGATGACCATGGGGCAGGGAGCCGGGTGGGACAATCATGGGGCAGGGGACGTGGTGGGACGCTCATAGGGCAGGGGACTGTGTTTCGGCGGATGGTGGCCCTTCAAGCTGGAAACCGGGGAAGTTTGGCCTTTAGGCCTAGGACGAATACTCATAGAAGCCCTTTTCCTCGGGGTCTCCCAGTGGCGTCCCCTCGGGTCCCAGATCCGGACCTTCATTTCTCCTGCACACTCTCCGCCCAGGGCCCAGAGGATGTGGTGGGGCGAGGCAGGCCAGCCGTGCCCTGTGGAGTGACTGGGCCTCCCTGCCACAGGGGCTACTACTATGTGTACAAGGACGGGGACCCCACACAGATAGAGCTTCGTCGCCGCGAGTGGGTACACAGCGACTTCCACTTCGACAATGTCCTCTCAGCCATGATGTCCCTCTTCACGGTCTCCACCTTCGAGGGCTGGCCTCAGTGAGTGAGGGCTGGGGCCTGGGTCCCTCACGGCCATGGGCTGCTCGGACCAGGCAGCCAGCCTGCCCTTCTGCCGCCCGCACGGCGCTGCTGCTCCCTGTGGCAGGTGCCCAATGAACCCCAAACCCCATCGACTCTTTGATGGTGTGTTGACTGGTCACTCCAAAGTAGGCCTGACCCAGGGGCTCTGACAAAACGTACCCAGTCCCCCATAGGTGTGTGACTCTCTGCCCACAGGGGACCCTACTGATTGACGGGGCAGCCTCTGGAAAGGCAGGGCCATTCCAGGATTGGGTCTGGTCTTCCCTGGCCCCGTCCTAACTCCTGTCTTATAACTTGACAGTTGAGAAGGCTCTCTTGGCTCTCCGCGGCCAGTGGGAAAAGCCCATCCTTCCTGGCCTGACCCTGCCTCATCACCCCGCCCAGCCTGTCCTCTCTTCTCTGCCCACCCCAGGCTGCTGTACAAGGCCATAGACTCCAATGGGGAGGACGTGGGTCCCATCTACAACAACCGTGTGGAGATGGCCATCTTCTTCATCATCTACATCGTCCTCATTGCCTTCTTCATGATGAACATCTTCGTGGGCTTTGTCATTGTCACCTTCCAGGAGCAGGGGGAGACCGAGTACAAGAACTGTGAGCTGGACAAGAACCAGGTGCCTGGTCCGCCAGCCAGAGGTGGAGGGCAGAGCTGCAGCAGGCCTCCTGCTGCCCGAGCCCTAGGTCCAGACACGAAGAGAGGCCTGGGGCGACCCCAGAACGTGCATTTGATGCCAAGCCCTAGCCCCCCTGCACCCTACCCTAGCTCCAACCTGAAGCAATACACGTTGGTAGAGTGGGTCTTCTCAATGAACCTCATGATGCCCAGAGAAAGGAAGCCCTTCAGATCCCCGGGCTAGTCTACAGCACCCATGGGAATGGGCTGTGATAACTCAAGGGGAACCCAAGAGCCCAACAGGATTCTTCCCTTAAACAGTGCAGAGTCCTCAGCCACAGCCCCTGGCCACAGCTGCTCCTGACTTGCCCGTCAAACCCATGGTGTGGGTGTGGAGAGGGAGGCAGGGAGGGGCCTCTAGGTGCCAGTGCTGACCTGTCCTGTGGTGTGCGTTGCAGCGCCAGTGTGTGCAGTATGCCCTGAAGGCCCGCCCACTGAGGTGCTACATTCCCAAAAACCCATACCAGTACCAGGTATGGTACATTGTCACCTCCTCCTACTTTGAATACCTAATGTTTGCCCTCATCATGCTCAACACCATCTGCCTGGGTATGCAGGTAAGGGCTCCCCAGGAGACAAATGTCTGATCAGTCTGGGACCTAGGGCAGGGTGGATAGAGGAGGGCGGGAAGGGAAGGGAAGGGAAGGGTGGGTAGGGCA